>JACGAQ010000951.1:0-78739 GCA_014119065.1 Orius insidiosus
GATATAGAAGGAGGGGTCCGGGGGGTTAATATGGTACTCGCGAGAACGAAGGTTAGGCGGGATGAGATCGATCGAACCCACGCGAGCCGGCCTGGAATCGCCGGCTAAACCCTCCAAGTGAGGCACGATAACTGTGCCTCACGCTAGGGAATGGTAAAGGAGCTTGAGCAATCTTACCAACTTCAAACTTGCTACCAAGAATATGTTAAGTAAATTGGTAATTTTTGAGTTTTTAGTTTGTTATTATGTCATGAAAAAATAAATAATATAGCATGGTCTTTTATTAAAGTTAAAAATTCTAAGAAAATTGGGTGGCGCCAAAAGCGTTCGGGTAACACTGTTTCTCTAAACGGCGAGCGCGCGATAGCCTTATTAACGGCTATCCTATCGTAACCTTCACACCCAGTTAAACCGTTAACGTTCTTTAACGTAAGTTTCCGTTGTGAATCTTGGTTGTGACTTGTGATTTTGTGAATCTTTTTAAAGAAATAACAGTCAACATTATCACTCTGTATTATTACAGGGGATTTGGTGACTGGTGAGTCTACTTTTCTTTTTTGAGTTTTCAATTCAGGTTCCGAAATGGAAATCGGAGAAGACATTATCGTTTCCCTTCTTAATGTTCCGTTTACGAGAAGAAATGAAACGGACAAAAAGGACATTTTAAATCGAGGTAGGCCCGTTCCAAATATTTGTTCTCTAGTAGAACAAATTTAAAACCAGGGATTTCGATCTAGCTGGTATTCATTCACAAATGGCTTTGTGGAAGCCATGTGATGGGCAAACTTTTTGTTGGCCTGCCTTCTTTTTTCCACATCTAAAAACATTTGGAACGTTGAGGGGTATTTCGACTTAAAAAATCTATCCCGAAGTGCCGACAAACATGCGGCATCAAAAAATCATATTTCTTGTTTACTTTCGTTGAAACTTTTTCCAAAAATAATTTAAGCGTGATTGAACAATTGTCAGAACAGGCTAAGTTGGAAAAAATCAATTACAATAAGGATGTTTCTTTAAATAGAGAAGTTTTAAAGAAACTGATCGATTTAACCGTGGTTTTATCAAAACAAGAACTGCCTTTTAGGGGTCATGATGAGTCCGATTCTTCCTTCAATCGAGGAAATTTTAAAGAAATATTTGAGTTGCTAATAAGTTCTGATATAAATTTAAAGTCACATAATTTAAAAATTCCTTTTTTTTTTTTTTTTTTTTTTTTTTTTTTTTTTTTTTTTTTTTTTTTTTTTTTTTTTTTTTTTTTTTTTTTTTTTTGGACGGCTGGCCTCACCCTTCACAAACCCCACGAGCCGCCACTGATAATACATCTTACCATAAACTAGGGACAATAGCATGCCTACTTTCTCCTAGCTTATGGTGAGATGCTCTATGTTGAATTGCATTATGGTGAACTGTCAATTTTTAAGGTTTTTGTCGTTTCGCCATATTCGCATTTTTAACGAATCTTAAATTTTCATAGCATTTTTTAACCAAGCAACTCATTTATTTAGAAAACAGTTTTTATAACCCAAGAAAAGCTTTTCCCATATTACGCTGGACCTTTATAAACGTTGCTTATTTTCTTTATTTAAAAAATTTTAATTACAAAAGTACGTGGAAATTATGTGGGTAAACCTTTTCAACAAATTCCTCATAAGATGAAGAAGTTGAATGTTGAAAATAGGCTTGCTCTTTAGCTGTCCCTATTTTATGGTGAGATGTATTATGCCTAAACCTCAGAAACAGTTTTATTGCCAAACGACAAGTTCTTTAAAATACAAGTTTCCTTTATGTTCAACTGCGTTATGTTCAAATGACAAATTTTATGTCGAAACGACAAGTGTTACATCTCTTCTTTATGGTGAGATGTATTATGTTCAATATGTTGAGTTGTAGAGTTTTTATGGTGAACGGTAACTCTCGATTTCAGCTATTTTATGGTCAAATGCATTATGTCGACACGTATACACCCAAAAATGCCATGAAATATCGGAAAGAGTGGTTTTTCTACGTCAAAAAAACCGAAATAATGTGCTAAAACTCTCCAGGGGGTTTTTCAGTACTAAAACTGAGGAAAACGTACGCAAGTGCGTTTAAAAGGAAACATTTTGACCGCGATAGAAAATACAGTTCTCCACAAAATGTGATGACCCCATAATTGGCATCATCACCGCCGAATCTTCTTGAACATTTCAGATGGAAAAAAATACTCCAGAACTTGTTTTTTTCTTTTGGATTCTTAAGGGCTTTTACCTTTTCGAAAATGAAGCGAAGTTTTGGGTCTTAAATTTTCATAGCATTTTTTTAAACCAAGAAACTCATTTTATTTAGTAAACGGTTTTTATAACCCAAGAAAGCGTTTCTCTTGTTACGCTGGACCTTTAAAAACGATGCTTATTTTCTTTAGTTTATTTAGAAATTTTTAATTATAAAAGTACGTGGAAATTATGTGGGTAAGCCTTTTCAACAAATTTCTCATAAGATGAAGAAGTTGAATGTTGAGACTTCACCATGTTTTCGTTTCATTAAATATTTCATTAAAAATCATCCAACCTTAGATGAGGGAGTACTTGAATTTCAAATGGAGGTGGGAGTTCCCTTAAAATTTTATCCATTTAATTTAATTTATTTACTCCTTAATTAAGACGTAGGCTTTTGAAAAAAGTCAGTTTAATTGACGTTTCGCACTTCCATCGGGTGAATTGAAAGGGTTAAAAGAGGAGAAGGGGGTTCAGATTTAAAAATGGCCGCCTACATTCAAAAGGCGATAGAAGTGCATGTCAAAATATTTTGCATAGTTGCAACCCCGCCTTTTCAACATGTCCTTTTCGCCCTTTTTTTTTCCCCCTCTCCGCGCCTTCTTTTCTTTTTAGCGTGATCGCACATGCGCTCCGTTACTCATGAGAGGACTTCCATTAGAAAAGCGCCCGCAAGTGCCCCTGATTAAGACTTGCACTCTTTCTTTGTGGCAAAGAGAGTAGGCGAAACGGGTGGGGAATATAAAAAAGAAAAAAAGAAGAAAAGGAGAGGAAAAAAAGATGGATGAAGGAGGCCTTTGATTACTGGCTATATGCAAGATCATGGCTGCCTACATTAAAATATGGAAAAAAATTCTGCCTACTTCAGACATATATTTTTCGTGATTAAATGTCCCGTCACCTATGCAAAACCTAAAAAATTAACAAAAATACACCAAGGAGCCACCAATCCCGAAATATTACTCTCATAAAGCTAAACTCAAAAACTTCAAAGAAAAATTTCAAACAGCGCCTGGGATTTAGCCAAAACCATCGAGTTGAATATGGCGTCATAGAATAGTCTTTAGTCTAGGAAAATGACTCAAAACTAGTTTCAAAAAGGTGTTCAACGCTCAAAACCGAAATAAAACTGGTGTTTTTACATCAAAGAATCGAGTGCCACTTTTTAGAATAAGAAAACTATGATATTAATCACCCGAACAGCTGATAAAACCGGTATTTCTATATTTTAAAATCGAGAAAAATGACCCAAAAGTAGTTAAAAAGGGTGTTAAACGCTCGAAACTCTAATAAAACGGTGTTTTTACACCAAAAAATCGGGGAAAACTATTCAAAACACGGTAACAAAGATCTTAAAAACGCGCAAAAAGGCTGATAAAACAGGTTTTTCTATGTTATAAAAACGAGAAGAATGACCAAAAACTATTTTAAAGGGTGATACACGCTCAAAACCCCGATAGAAACTGGTGTTTTTACGCCAAAAAATTGAAGAAAACTATTTAAAACAACGAAATAAAGATGTTAAACGCCCGAAAACCAGATTCAACGGATTCTTTAGTCAAGAAAGTCGTGGAAAACAACTTAAAACTCCTTTAATAGCTTGTAAAAGACGAGCACTTTAGCGAAAACCAATAATCCCTGCCCACAAAGCTTATAACTAGCGGTCGGATCGTTCCCGTGAAATAATTTTGAACACACGAAAAGTATTTGCAGGTCCAATCTTTTTCCCTACCTTCTAATAACTACCGTCTACCGTCTAATTTGAATCGCCTACGGTAAATAGCTTGAGCTTCCACCTACTTAAAAAATGCAAAAAACCAAATAAATTTTAGGGAAAAAGCACAATAATTTATTATTATCGTTTCGTGGCAGTCACTCTCTTATTTTTGAGGATTTTTCAAAATGTCTAATAAGCAGAAAATTCCCTAGCAGAAGATTTTTCCGTTTTTTGGTTATTCCAAGTTTTAGATAGATTTCTTTTCTTCTAAATCTACTTATTATTATTTTATACGACGGATAGAAAATTTTCTAGAATATCCTGAGACAAACAAAAAAATCACGAAATTTTCAAGTTAAGCAGCATTTCTAATTTTTAAAAGTATTTTGAGAAGATGTAAAAAAAAAAAAAATAGGCCAGTAAATTAAGAAATATTCATACCTTATTTTTGCTGTTTTCTTTCGGGGTAAAACAATAAGCATTAAGAAGATAAAATAAAGATTTTTTTTTAAACTCAAGGAACGAAAATGAGATTGCGAAAAGACGCTGTGGGTTGCGAAAGTTACCTTTTCAGTTTGGTTATAAGCCATTTTGATTATGGCCTCCTCGAACTTTCCTCTTGGTTATTCCAAGCTATTATTTTTTAAATCAAATAATGAAAATAGAAAAGGCAGCCAATTTAGCTATGATTTTCATTTAACTCTTTTTAAAAATTAAAATTATCTTGAATTTGAAACAAAAATGACGGATTTTTGAAGGATAGAAGGCATTTTTAATCTTAAAAAATCTCTGGACACGAAACGTTAAATCTGAATAGTTTATTATAACTGAGGAAAATGCTTTTCTTGGGATTTTTGTCCAATAAAAATTTGGGGAAAATGGGGCTCCGGGCTTAAACGCTGAAAAAACGATGAAAACGACCGGGTGTTTCTTCGGCGAAAGAAGAAATAAGGAATATGTATATGAGTCTCGAGAAAAGACGCTCAAAAAAGCTATAAAATTATTCGGGCAATTATTTATTTTCAATGAAGTTGATTTGGAGAAAGGAAAAAAAGGTTTTCAGTTTTAAAAAAAGCCCTAAAATACAAAAGGGGGAGGATTCAATTGAAAATTTCGCCAGATCATTACTTACCCTCTCGAGTGTTTCAATAGGAGGCTTATATTTTGTGAGAAACGTAGGTTGGGGAATATCCCTTTAAAGATGCCATTACAAAATCTTTTAAAGAAAAAAAAGTACGTTTTCTAATTGGTCAGCGAATATTTTGGATGTCTTCAAAAGACTTCGCCTTGATTCAATTTTAAACGATTTAAGGGGAGGAAAATCTCCCCAGGATGGGAATAGACGAGATTATTAATTTTCAACGAAATGAAAGGCACTGAAAAGCTTCGTCAGACCTTCTTAGGATTCGAAGTAAAGGAAAATTACTTAAATTTCTCTCTCTTTCTCCGACTCCATAAACTGGGGAAACCTTTTCATAACTCTTTTTGTGGGAATTATCTTCGTTTTAGGGCACTTTTGAAAAGAGTGGTTGGGAAATTAATTTCTTTCAATACTTAAAAATAGGCATCTTTAAAAAGAGGCATAAGGACCTTTCTTTCAATTTTAAAATACGGGGTTCTTGAGTTTCCCATTTTAATTTTCTTAATGATTTTACCTCCTTTTTCTATATGAAAACCAAGAAAATTAAATCATTATAAAACATTAATGAATTTTCTGTAAAAAAAATCTTATTTTACGGGCAAAAAGAAAGATTTTTTAATTAAATTTTTATAAAAAAAATATGTAGTTTTGGGAAATTCGATATTTTAGCTGTATAACCCGGCCGGCACTTTGCTTAAGGAGAGCGATTTCGAAAGTGATTTTGTTCTGTTTGCAGATTCACGTCACTGGATGTCACTACAAGGTTATTTGATAGCCGCCTTTCATTTCGCACCCTCCTCCTTTTTCCCACACTTGCCCACGCTCTCACGCCTTCCTCTTTCCATGTCTTCCTCACACAATCGCATGGTAAAGAAGAGAGAGAAAAATATTTGTCCCTAATCAAAACATTCTCTTAATCTAAATTTAAAGGCGTTTGGTCTTGAAAAATATCCTATATTTTTGTATTTTCTATCGACCGAGTAGAAAACCAAACTTTTTCCTTTCATCCGAGTTACAATTTTCTGACACTTTCTATCCAAAAAAACGCTTTTCTTTTTCCTTCTATTTAACTTCCTTATAGAAGTTGTTGTGATACCCTCCACGTCGGGTTTTTGGGGAAGGGTGAAGATCCCGGAGGATTATATCGAATGTCTTTACCGATTTCAACTTTGTCTGTGGTGCCGGCCGTCCGTCCGTAGCATTTTTTTTTCCGAAACACTTTACGGCCACAATTTTCAACCGATTTTCACCACACTTTCACCAATTTTCTTTAGTCGGTGAACAAGATACTAACGAGTGCGATTTTTGAATTTCGAAAAAATGGCGGAGATACGTCTGTTTGAAATTTTAAAAAATTCGCTGCGGCCGACCAGTTGGTCCGATTTTCACCTTCACCATACTCCTTATATTTTTAAGAATTTTTGGTGAATAAAATTATCATTTTAGTAGGGAGAAATTTCATACTTCCACCCCCTTGGGCAAAAATCCCAATTTTTCTACCTTGATAGTTAAAAATTTTCCGAAAAAAAAAATCCAACTCCGTTATACTTTTCCTTTTTCATACTTCCCCCTCCATTATACTTCCCCTACTTTGTACTTCCCCTCCGTTATACTTCCCCTCCTTTATACTTCACCCCGTTATACTTCAACCTCTGTCATACTTCCCCCTCTGTCATACTTCCCCCTCCATTATACTTCCTCCTCCGTTATACTTCCCCTTCCTATATTTTACTTCTCTTTAAGGAAGTTTTCGTTGGAATCTCTTCAAACTTGTACTTTTTTCATGTTCCATTTCCGCTCTTCCTAAGTACTTATAATTAAGTACCTTTTCTATCAGCTTTTCGGCAAAAAATCGCCTTTTTTATCGGATTTTGTGTGTTCTTGCGTTTTCAGACGTTCAGGCTAGTGAGAAAAAAGTGAGTTTTTCATGGTATTTTTGTCAAAAATTTTTTTCTTTCTCCCTCCAACCTTTCAGGCGGTCTCGTTTTTCTTTAATTTAGGCTCTTTTTTATGGAACTGATGAAAATATAGCTCTCTTCAAAGAGGCTCACGAACGGAGGAAGAAAGGGCGTTAATTATGTGAATATCCCACTTCTGATGTTGATTAAAATAAACCCAATTTTCAGGTTTATTTAAAAACTTGTTCTATACTACTTAGAAAGTTTAGATAATTAATCTATTCATTTTATCAGCCCTTAAAATTCAATTTTTTTTTCCTTTTAATTTTGCCTTTGGAGATATTCTGCGTAAACGTAGGGTAGGAACACAAGAGGAGGGTGACTCGAATAAACGGAGTAGCGCTTGAAGTATGTTTTTAACCCTGTAGATTTCGCTAGTCACCAAACAACCCTGCAACGCTATCTCTTCACAAATCGTCCAACTTTTCTTCCATCAACCAAAAATAATCTTCCTGTTCTATTTTTAGTCAGTTTTTATAATAATGTTGACGTTTTTAAAGTCTTAACTTATTTTTTTTGGGTTTAAAAATCAAGAATTAACTTAAGTTGTATTTAAGAAGTTTTTTTATTAAGTGGCACTTCCTTCTTCTGGGCTACTAATATAAATTGTTGAGAAAAAAAATTAAACTTTTGTCAAGTTTATACTTTTAGGCTCCAGATGTATAAAAATTTCGTTTTATGTCAAGTTTCAAGAAAAAATTTTTTTTTACATAAGCTCAAGAAAAAATGGAATATGCGGATTTAGTACCCAAAAAATGTGAGACAAAGCTTTTCAAAGAAAGGTTTTACGTCCCTCAACCGGAGAATGACAGGAGTGGAAATTTTCTAAGTAAAAGAAAAATTTTGAATTTTTATTTAAATTTTTGTAGTGACTGATCTTGGAGGCGGTGGTGCTGCACAAAGGCTTCTTTTTACGATCGGAAGAAGGCATCCTCCAATTGTCGGCCCTGAAAGATTCAGAGGTAGAGGATAAAAGTTCGTTTTTCTTGTGTAGTGAACAATTTATTGTTGAAAAAACGCAATAAATGGTTTTCACATAAAATGTGAGTTTTTCATTCTAAATTAAAGTCATATGAAAAGTTTAAAAATGATGGTATTTGTGTTTTTATTGTGCTTTACATTCGTACTAACTGATAATGAGGTGATGCAAGATTTATTGTTTGTGATTTACGTTCCTGAGAATCATTTGAACTGCGGGGCTTTTTTGATAACGTCGGATGTGGTGATGTCGAGTTGCCGTTGCTTAGATTTCTTAGACTCCGAGGATTATTTCTTGAAGTTGAGGGTGATGGCGAAGTATAGGATAGGGAGGAAATTCGACACGAGAATCAAATGGGTTAAAAAGCATGAGAGTTGCCAGGACACTGGATATTACGATTTGGTCCTTCACGATTTCGCAGTTTTAAAGACGATTCACGCTTTCACCCGGGTTAATTGTTTACCGAGGCCGACAGAGGTTAAAATTCGGAATAAAACCTCTTGCGTCACGTTTGTCAAGAGTCTCAGAAGTCTCGATATGTTCGCCGTCGGCGTTGAAGTTCTACCTTCGATGGACACATGCCTTCAAGGTATCTGCGCCGGAAAATGTCCGCCCTTTTTGAAATCGAAAAACTTCATGTGCGGCTTGACAACGGGATGCCTTCATTATTGGCACGCTGCAGGAAGTCCGGTTGTCTGCCGTAACGAAGTTTGGGGCATCGTCAACATTTGTATGAATAACCACATCATTTTTTCCGTTCTTGACTCCGAATTTATAGCAGAAGCAAACGCCGATTCTCTTTCTCCAACATCTTTAGCCGTCCTTACAGTTTTTTTGTTTTTTAATAAATAATTTTGTACTTGGTGCTTTCAAGAAAATTTAAAAACATATGACATTGCTGGAAATGTATGAACCCCTCATTTCGAACATTTGGGCTAAAAATAAGATTATGTTTTCAATATCTTGAAGGAAAGTTAACCAGGCCAACCATTGGTGCTGTGGCATCAGCAGAGGTTTGATGAGTTCCAAGGGTTTGTCTGAGAGTGAGGACGAAAAAGTCAACGATTTAAAAATTTGTTTTTTATTTTAGCAATCGACTAAACCCATCGAATAGTTCAAATGGCCAAAGCGAAAACCGAGACGATGCAATACATCGTTTTATTTTCCCATCTGACCGTGCAGCTTCCGTCAGTCGTGTTGTCCCAGTAGCATGAACTTGCGGAATGAAGCCCAGCCCCGTTCTTCTGCATGATCGTACAGGTGACGATGTATTTGAACGCTTTCTGAAGCTTCGCCAGATTCCCGAGGCAGAACTCGACGACGTTCGTCGTCCAGTCGTTCACCTTCGTCTTCTGGTAATAATTACCGCCGATCGTCTCTTCGATCGCGTCTTTAATTATGTTGCTCACCTCGTCCACGACGAACTGCGGCTCTTCACCCACATCTACAACTTCCATCGCCTTTTTTGATGTATTCTCGTATCCGGTAAAAAATATAATTTAACTTTTAAAATAATAAGTGTGAAATAAAACAGATGGCCCTTTTTTCTTCAAAAGCCTTCAAGTTTATAAACTTCGTATAGTTAACAATGGCAATTATCAGAGTGAGAAACGAAGATCGAGGTTTGTGAGTAACAAGGGTATCTTTGGACTCGGGAGAGTTCTAACGAGATAAACCGAACATCTCGAGAGAACTGACGAATTTCGACAATTTCTCAACTCCCATAATAAACCAGTTTAGTGAGAACTTATCACATATACGAATTTCGTGGTTTGACAGTTTCTAGAACCCCAGTCCAATAAACTCCTTTAAAAGAAGACGAAATTTTAACGATGTTTTAAATATTAAAAAAACGAAGTAAATCTACCCTTTTGAAGTTAGAGAAATCGTTAAAATCCAAGAAAGTTGTAAATGATCAAACGTGATTTTAAGAGTAAATTGAGACGACCGTTAAATGAAAGAAGATATTCCGAGTCACGGAACCAACTTACACCATTTTCCCCCTCCAACGGAATTTTTTCCTTTTTTTCTTGAATTTTGTCAGAGGCGTCGTTACCGCAAGAAACAGTCATTAACATTTTCCCCTAACCATTATAAAAAGGGGATAAAGTAAATTTAAAACCTTTTTTCGCATTTTGAGGTTAAAGAAACCAATTCCAAAGGGAATTTTTTCCTCAATCGTATTTTTCACAGATAAAGATGTTGGGAAAATAATGAGTAATGGGGAAAAAATGACGGTTTTTTAAGTACCAGCACTTTTAAAAACGTGGATATTTTGGCTTCAGAGAGCATAAGAGATAACTCCGCAATTTTATGTGAATTTCGAAGAAAAAAGTTAAAAAGACTTCTACATTTTCAGCATACAAAGGGAAGATTAGTAGATCTGATGAAAGTTGTGGTCGTAGTCCTCATTTCTATTTGAGGAAGTTAAAACAGTGATTACTATGCAACATATTAGGTGTACAAAATGAAACTCGGCTAAAATCTACAAAATTCAAATTTACCCTGTGGCTGAGTTTCATTTTGTACACCTAATAAATAAAAATTGTAGGAAATTCAATTCTCTATTTTGTACTTAATTATTTTTTTCTAGGATGCACCATTTTCGGAAAATAATTTTTTTTTTTAAATAAATTTATCTTGAAAACAGTGCGTCCTAGAGAAAAAATGAATAGAATAAAAATTAAAGAGAATTAAATTTCCAACAGATTTTATTTAGTGCATTTTTTCAATATCTGTAACGGTTTACGATTTACAAGCCTTTAAAAATTAACCTTCTTAATGGTTGTACTTCAATAACCTTCTTACACGGAGAAGGTCAACTTTTGATGGACTTTAACGCCTAAAATGTTTAAAATTTTGAAAAAATGAACTACTAGGTGTACAAAATGAAACTCGGCTAAAATCTACAAAATTCAAATTTACCCTGTGGCTGAGTTTCATTTTGTACACCTAATAGACAATTTGAAGTTAGTGAAACTAATCGTCGATTAGGACGATTTTAAGACATCGAGGAAAATGGAAAATACAAGCTAGCTTGACGCTAATCGAAGAGTTTTGCTCTAATTAATGTCAATAGATTGTTAGTGAATAGCGCGATCGAGATTTCCTAAGGTGTCCAGATGACCATAATTTCAAAGCTGAACGCTATAAAATGAACAAGATTTTAAGGGTTTTTCTTGGACCCAGACTACCTCATGAATTATGATTTCTGTAATCAACGATCTATTCGTTGAAATCGAGCCTAAAAATCAAGAAATATTTTAGGATTTTTTAGGCAAAGTTAAAAGGAAGCTCTGCGCAAAATTTGAAGTCACCCAGGCTGTCGACCCTGCAAAGTGGGAAAATTATCCTAAAATTTTAGTTTTTTGTTCCTAACTTTTTTTGGGGTTTTAATGGGTTAAATCTTTCAAAAGGCACTGGCTATGAAAGGAAGCTCTATGCAAAATTTCAAGTCAATCAGTGCTCTAGGAGAGGCTGTAGCTCTGGCTTGCTGAACAAGAAGAACACTGTAACGGCGAAAAACCGGGGTTTTGAAGTAGTATATCTCGGCACCCTGTATAGCAATCGACTTGAAAGTGTTAGAATTTACTCATATCGAATCAGAGAAGACTTGCATAACATTTGAAGTCGATCGATTTTCAGGGTGCTGAGATCCAGATTCCCGAAAAAAGCAAATCGTGACGCGAAGTACGAACTGAGCGAAACATCAGCTATGGTAACTTATTGCGCTTGGTTTTTCTTGCGGAACGCTGTTTAAACAGACATATCTGCGTCATTTTTTTCGAAATCAAAAAACCCCTAGTAGCATTCTTGTTCTCCGACGAGGGAAGATTGTGTGAAAATCGGTTCACTGTGGCCGTGAAGTGTTCCGGAAAAATGCTACGGCCTGACGGAACCACCGACAAAGTTGAGAACGGTAATGGATTCATCACATTTCACGCCGTAAAATGCATCTTTATTTCTCACAGATTCGGCAAAATAAACAAGAGATCTCGAATATGAGCAGATCACAGAGAGGATTGGAATTTGTATTTCGTCTACAAATTTAAAATGCAAAATTTATAAGAATAAAAAAGTTTTAGTTGTGCATCCGGGTTGGATATTTAGGCGGTTATTAAGATACCAATCTGAATCTGCTAATCTGTAAGGTATTTTTTTCTCAACTTTTTATCTGGTTTTCTCACCGGCTCGAGCTGAGTCGAAAGAGTTTTTATCAAATATGTCGAAAACTAGGAGGATTAGCTCTAAAATTATTAAGCACAAAAATAATCTTCATTAAATTTCCAACAAAAAGTATTATGCACATAGCCTTGATTGAGTCAACGGTTTCGGAGTTACGAGCCGCCAAAAACGTTTTCTTCTTCTTATGATATTTTAGACTTTTAGACAAAATAACTCGATAATGAAAGGTCCTAGCGAGATAAACACTAAGTACAAAATCAATTATTCCAATTTCCTATAGAAAATTAGTTATACATTTTTGTCTTAAACGAAATATTTCAGGAGATATGGGTCTTATTTACCGACTAAGATTGTTTAATTTGGTGAAAATCGGTTCAAAACTGTGACCGAGAAGTGTTTTGTGAAGAAAAATGCTACGGACGGCCGGCCAGAACGACAGACAAAGTTGAGATCGGTGAAGATCAATATTCGATTTGACCCTCCGGGGTCTGGAAGACCCTTCCCCAAAAACCTGACATGAATGGTATCACATTTGAGGTAGTTGAAAATAGTCTGGTGTTAATAATGATCTCGGATGTCGAAGATCGATAATGATCATGACCAATCTAGATCAGGGATGACGAAGGGTGTGGGACCAGGAATGGCTTGTTACCGGTCCTCCTTCTAGTTTCATCCCTCTAACGAGCCGACCCTTTTCTCCCCGACGACCCTTTAGGCCCCCCCGCCCACGACACCCGACGCCTCCGAGACAATCTCACATACAAACTCAATTTGTTCTAATTAACAGCCCAACAACCGTCACGATCTCTAACTTTGGGCAACAATTAAATACAAATCGTTATCCTCGGAATCGTGACTTGACAACGGATTTACCGAATTAACGTCGTTTCGTCGTTAAACAACTCCTTAGCAACCCCTTCCACCTTTATCACGTTTTATCCTATGAAATGCTCCGGCTAAATAATTAAGACTCGAGAATAACAAAATGATAGCCATAACGAACCTTCGTTTTAGCGAACTTTCATTTCAGCCCTTCCCCCTCGCACAAATAGACCAAGAAGACTCAGGAAAAGAAATAATTGAGGCGCTCCGGGTACGAAGGGCGAACTCAACATGACAAATTTTTTTTACTTCCTTAAAGAAGTTATTGTTATACCCTCGACGTCGGGTTTTTGGGGAAGGGTCTTCCAGTTTTTTTTCATTTTCAGATTCTAGACCTCTTGGTGAATACACCCACATTTGTTGAGTTCGCCATTTTTCCCCTTTAAATACGTAAAAACCGAAACTTTAAAATGCGAATATATCGAAACTACGTTTTGTTGAGTTCGCCCTTCGTACCCAGAGCGCCTCAATATATTATCATCCTTGGAAAAGTTACTGAGGAACTTGACCGCGCTACAATCTTGCCTTTTTGAGAGTAGTAGTATTTGTCATGTTGAAATCAGCATTTTGACGCGGGGATGATTTTTTTCTCCCCAAATTGGTGTTACGAATCCCTCTGTCAAAACATGTTCGTGAGCACTTCCGAAAGATAGAATAACTGCCGTAGGGCGGGGCGTGACTCGGGCTGTGATAAAGGCAATATTTCAATCGTAGGAAAGAGGGATATGTTGGAGAAGCGTACACGTGAAGGGGGGGGGGGGGTGTCGAAAATTGGGAACTAACGCAAAAAAATTTTTTTATTCCAAATGAAAGAGTACAAAAAATTAAAAACAATGCCGTTTGAATTTTTTTCCTGCGTTGAAAAATAGATTTTTAATGAATTTTTGAAAATCGTCTTTTCTTACTTTTGATAAGAACGTTCTTTCATGAGGGGAAGGGGGCGTGACGTCACTTTCGTCCATTTCGGGCCGACTACCCTTCGTTCTCCTATTAGGATCTGATCGTACTCACAGTCTCACACTCTTCAACCCTTGGACTTCCACTTGGTCTTAATTTTATGATCGTATCCAGTTCACAGACTTGTTCTGTTTGTCATTTAAACTTGTATAATTATTTTTTACTACTTTTTATCTTCAAAATGGTCAGATAGGTACAAAACTTCTCGGATAAAAGTACTGGTTTGAAGAGCTTCCTACGAAAACTTCCTTAAAGAGAAGTATCTATATAGGAGGGGGAAGTATATAGGAGGGGGAAGTATTTTTTTTTGCAAAAATTTTTCCAACTTTTCATTTTTTTTTTCAAAAAATTTTCCTAGTTAGTTTTTCGAAAAATTTTTTAAGTTTTTTTTTTTTTTAAATTTCCCGGGTTTTCTTATTTAAATTTGCGTTTTTTTTTTTTGAAAAATTGTCTAAGTTCTTTTTTTCCGAATTTTTTTTTTTAAGTGTCAAGGAAGAAATAATGGGCTCTTTGTCCTATGGATGTGCCTCTCGTAATGGGTAGAAGTAAGAAATTTCTCCCTACTAAATAAAAATTAAAATTAAAAAGTGGCAATTTTTTTATACCAAAAATTCTTAAAAAATATAAGGAGTAATTGGTGAAAATTTGGTGAAAATCGGACCAGCGGTTCGGACGCAGCGAATTTTTAGAAATTTCAAACAGACATATCTCCGCCATTTTTTCGAAATTCAAAAATCGCCCTCGTTAGTTTCTTGTTCGCCGGCTAAAGAAATTTGTGTGAAAATTTGGTGGAAATCGGATGAAAACTGAGGCCGTAAAGTGTTCCGGAAAAAAATGCTACGGCTTCATGCTATGGAGCTAGGGAGCGGAATAGACGGGAATGACGTCACGTTTTCGGTCTCCCCCCGCACCGCCCTCAGAAGCTTCTTATCACTATCCAAATTTCAAAAATTCATTAAAAATCTATTTTTGAACGTAGGAAAAAAATTCAAACGGCATATTTTCTATTTTTTTCTGCTCTTTAATTTAATATATATTTCAACTTAAATATTTTACTAACGTTAGTTCCTAATTGAAAAGGGGAAAACGCCAAGAGCGCATCTCCATGGGCAACAATATAAAAGGCAAAGTGACTCAACCAAGCCCCGGGCATGATTTTTCCTTCCTTTGGCCAATAAACAATTTTTTTTTTCGAGCCAACCCTCTACTCCCCTCGATCAACACCGAGCATCCCATGATATTCGTTCTTACTAATCTGAACCTCAGTTTTAAGGGCCTTGTTATACCGACTAGCGAATATTGGCATTTCCAATATTCGAACAAAAAAATCTCAACTTTTTGAACACAAAAAATATTACATTTTACCTTTCAAAATGAATCCCCAATCAAGGCTAACATGGAAAGTAATAGGGAGATGAGTTTTCTTACACTCCACAACCATTTCTCGCCAATTTCGATGTTTTTAAAAAAGTTTTTTTGGCTGAAAAATCAATCTTATTAGGCGTTTTACATTGCTTATTTTTTTATAATAATAATAATAATAATAATAATATATTTGCCATGAGTATAAAACTCTTTACAGCGTTAGATTTACAAGATTTATAAGGTTAATTTACAAGTTTACATGGTTAATTTACAAATTTACAAGGTTAATTTACAAGTTAACAAGGTTAATTAGTTTACAAGTTAGATTAAATAAAAAAAGTTAGATTTACAAGTTTACAAGGTTAATTTACAAGTTTACAAGGTTAATTAGTTTACAAGTTTACAAGTTAGATTAAATAAAAAGGTTAGATTTGTACAAGTGCCCATTCAAGCTTAATTAAAGATAAAATAGATATTGACCAAGAAATACTCGTACCTGTTTTACCAAAATTTTGCTCATTGTACACTTTTATGCTCAAAAACACCAGTTTTATTAAACTTCAACATTCGCCTATAAACACCTCTTTTTTTGCGTCTAACAAGAAGTATTGAACTAAAAATACCAGTTTTTCCGCAATATCATTTTTTAGCAATAGAAAGCCCAGAAACACCAGTTTTAACGGAATTTTTAATTTTAATAAGCAATAAAATGCCCTATTTTATTGCTTTTGGGAGAAAGAAAAAATTTTGGAATGTTTTTTACGGTCTTAGTGGTAAAAACCGCCCAAATAGCAAGATTTTCTGGTGTTTTCCTTGGTTTTTTTTCCTGTAATCATAAAGGAGACAGGAATTTAGCTTTTTTTTTATACACAGATTTAAATTAGGAATTATTTAACATGAAATAAAATGAAAGTAACAATATTAAAATTTTTATGCGCAACATCTATACATATTGCACAATTTCAAATATATTTGTTTAGAGATTTGAAAGTTTAAAAAGAATTTTTTCTTCGGTGTTTTCGGAATCAGGCTCCCCAAACTTTTGACATCCTACTTAAATTATATACAAAATGTTCATATAAACACATTTATATTTAATAGAATTAAAATATGAGAAAACATGATAATTTTTCAATGATGGGAGTTGTTCTTTTATTATGATTTTAGGCGTGGCAAAAGGAGATGACGTCATTTAACCCCTCCAAGTCCCTCTATTGGCTGTATTCCTGTTGACGCCATTTTTCCACCCTCCGAAGCCATCCCTTCGGTGATTCCCCTCTTATTCTCTCTCTCTCTCTCAACCCTGAATTTACTACAAGACTTTTTTCTCTCTCACTCTTTGCCCTCCCCATCCCTTGAATTCAACGATCCACATATTTAACCCAAGCCGCCGGTTACTGAATCAGTCCGTAATAACGACCACCCCTCGTTTTTTCCCCTCCCTTCTTTCGACAATCAGAAATAAAAAAACTCACTCTTCCGTTCCCTTTTGAAGGAAGGAACCTCATTCGCCTTCTTAATGAACCCACCTTTGCATATCTTTTCATATTCCCTTTTCTCTCATTTTTTTTTTCCACCGTCAAAGATACCCTTCCTCGTTAACACAAGACCTCATTTCTTTTTTACATCTCTCTAATAATAAATGTACTGAAAGAATAAATAATTCAAAAGAAAAGAAGTCATTTCAATACCGTTCGAAATAAAGCGTGAAACACTAATGATGGTAAAAGTATTACGCTCTACACAAATTTTCTAACTTACCATCTCGTTAAAAAAATAGATCCTTTTTTCCTTTCTTATTTTGCCTTTTAAAAAATGTACAATTTGTGGTCACTATCGTACGTGCTCGAAAGTTCCATATTTTTGAAAAGAAAGAAGGAAAAAACTAATTAAAATAATTACTTTTAAATCCTGAAGTTTGCCAGCATGGAAGAATTCTTACCTCCATGGATGCTGGTGACTGTTGAAAGGTTACCATGCTGAAACAGTGTCTGAGGTTTCCAGTTGCTTTTGTTTAATCTTTCGGTCGTTTAACCGGCCTTTCCAAACCATTTGTGACGTAGATGGAAAAAAATCACGTGATTTATTAGTTGTTACAGTAAAAAGCTCTGCTAAAAACATATGATATTTCAGTCAAAATTAATCGGCGGACGTAGAATCGCTAAAAATTTTTATCCGAAGTCATCCTAGAATAATTTTAAGTTAGCAACGAAGTCAAGGTGGACAATTTCTTAAGAAAGAAAGGAGAATTCGACAAAATTAAATTAGAAGAAATTGGACCCTCGGAAGTTGTGATTTTTCTTCAACGCATCGGCAGTCTCGTTTACAGGGATGAACGTTTTCGCTTCTTTTTTGTCACAGTCAAAAAAAAAAATTTTGTCTTCATTATATTTTGTGTGTGGATTAAGCTTTTCGCAGAGAGTGTACGTCGAGAAGATAAAAATGGTAACATTTTTTAATAATTTTTAGTATTTTATTTTTAACCTGTTGTAGGGTCTAAAAGCACAATAACTTCTTTTAGGAAGTTAAAAATTATGCTTGGAAGATGACTCCGAGAATCGTTATGAGAAATCATCGAAAAATCTTCGTTTTTCATTTTGAACACGAAGATTCGAGGATGAAAAGCCATAACTTAATCTGCATCGATCGTATCTTTTCCTAAATGCCTTATTTGGTTTGCCGAACGGCTTTTGTGCTTCGGATAACCTACATACAAGTCTACAGTACAACTGAAACCTGAGACCGAGGCCTCTTCGGCGATTTCGCCCAGTTTTTGCCGCAGTTAACACGTTTTCTTAATTATCTTCGACTGATACGACCATCCGCGGCGCACACTCGACCATGAATTTCGTTCGAAAAATAACCGGAAACGACGGTAATCTGTCGTCTTCAAGTAACAGGGAACCCCCAGGTAGGTGGGTTGAAAATGTTCACTAACCCCTTTTCGCTGTATTTGCCGTTGTTGTCTTTGTCGTTATCCTTGGTCTATGTCGCCGTCTTTGTTTTAGTCGTTGACTTGGTCATTGTTGTTGCCTTTGTAGTTTTCCACGTTTTCGTTATATTTGTGGTGGTCGTCGTTGTTGACGTCTTGAGTCTTTTCTTTTTTCTCAATCAGATCAAGGGCGTACGCAGGTCGTCCTTTAGGGGGGGGGGGGGGGCTAAAAAATATTGCAGGCAGGGATGCTGCCAGCTAGGGTAGTAAAATTGAAATTAAAAATGATCGTAACTTTGCAGGTATTTAATAAATTAAAAATAGACATAATTGAAAATAAAAAATAAAACAATTGTCACATTAAAATTAATTATAACATGAGCCGCCTCTGGTTCTCTGCGAATTTTTCTACAACTTCTTCCTCTATTTCTTTCATTTGATCAGAAAGTAACTTCCTATGAACGCTCATCCTGCAAAGCCCATTCAATCTTGTTTCCGTCATTGTTGAACGTAACCATGTCTTCACACGTCTTAAGGTGCTGAAAGATCTTTCTATCGTACATGTAGTGCATGGTAGAGCAATAGAAATGAACAATGCTTTTTTTATAGTAGGGAAGAAAGTAGTTGCTTCTTTTATGATTTCAACTAAATCCAAATCTTTCCGTTTATCGAAATCAAACTTTTTTTCTTTCCACATATTGAACCATACTTCAACTTCAGCGTCAAGTCCGCTCATATCAAGGTCATAAAAGTCAGCTATGGTTTGATTCTCTTATCTCTGGTTGAGGAATAATAGGAAAAGGCACTAATTTGGAAAAAAGGAAATTACAGGGAAACATAATAAAAAAAAAAAATAATATTGCTATAAATGTTAAAAATTTGTGTTTCTTCCAAGACCGCCAAGTTGACGACCATGGTGTAGAACCCGTTGACGAACCTGTCGGTGACCGATTTTCGTCCATGGCGTAGGATTCTGACACTTCTGACACCAAATGTTATAAATGTTAAAAATTTGTGTTTCTTCAACACATTTATTCTTTCAACTGACTCTCTTAATTTAAATCAGATGTTTCAATATTTTTTTTTATATTTAGGGGGGGCCCGGGCCCCCCCGCGTACGCCTATGAATAAGATACTTCATTGAAGTGTTCGATGCGCTATTTTGTGTTACTTGCGTCATTGTGGAACGGTTGCGATATTGACCACGCTTACGATGAGTCGTAGAAGTTGAAAATTAACTGGTTTGTCCCGATGAAGTTGAAGGGAAGCTATTGGATGTCTGAGATGGTCGATACGTTGGCTGTAAATTTGATGTAATCGGTGAAATTTCAATTTCATCTACACCAATTTCTTCTTCCCTCTCTGCTTGGTTGTTAGCGTTTTCTGATTCGTTAACATCTCCAATACTCGAAATTGTGTCTCGGTCCTGATATATTACGTTATTTCGTATGAAATAAATATTTGACTAATTCTAAATAATTGAGGAAATTTCATTGTTCTTATGGTTTTTATGTTGAATTTTGAATGAGTGTGTGTTAAGCCATTAACACGGTTTTGTGCATTTTTCTGGTCGACATTTTCTTCCAAATGTGTAGGCAACGTATCATTTGTATATTTATAAGAATTAAAGACCTTTTTAACATAATTTAGTGTCATGTATTTAACAAGAAACCAAAATTTATGATATTACAAGCCGAAACATATTTTGTGAAAACATCTGTTTTAATTCTTACAACCCCCCGCTTTGGAGACAATTATTTCGAAGGAATAATTGAATTAAAAAAACTTCTTAACTTCTTTCTTCTTTCTTCAATAATTTTTCTTAAATAAATCATAACATATTTTCCATTAAGTTTCATCAATTTTCCTTAGTTCTATTCCAATGTGTTGATAGGATGTCTTCAGTCTTGATCGTAGATATAATAAAATAATGATAATGATAATAATAATCCCTATCTCCAAGCAAATCTTCTTGTAAGATAGTATATAATATTTTCCAACCATCGCTTGCAGAGCCTGTTGATGACTTGGAACTAAGTGTAATTCTAATAATTCAGATACCGGTGTTAATCCAATGACATTACATAGTGTCTTCACTCTTCTCTCAAGCCAAGTCGCTGCATTTAAGTCAGTAATATTTTTAGTTAGAGCCATTAGAAACAGTCCAAACGAAATCTCAGCTACATCTGCTCTCATTCTAGGTTCTAATTTTTGTAAGAAATTTACTGCTGATTCAATTAATTTAGCATGTTGTTGACCGAGTTCTTTTAAGATGTCCTTAAAATTAGTCATTGTCACATCAAATCCTTTTCTCTGATATTCATCTACTACTGGTTTGGTACTTAAATTAGGAAAGTGGCAACTCATAGCAAATATTGCTAGATTATGCATGTGGTTTGAGAATGGTTCTGCTTTATGATATTACAAGCCGAAACATATTTTGTGTATGAGGAAGAATTACTTGTTGTTGTTGTTGTTGTTGCTTGATGAAAAAAAAAAACCGTCGAAAAACGTTGAAAAAGGTACTGAAAAAATAATCGATAATCAAAGCGTTGTCAAGACGTTGAAAATGTAAGCGAATGATGAATGAAACTTACGTTCGTTAGTCGGGGTCACCAATTAATAAATATTGTAGAAGTTCTACTTCGTATGAAATAAATATTTTAGTGAATCGATGGCCACCATTCCTACATTCGGCCATCCTGGTCAATGACGATGTTTCGTCGGCGTGGCTATCTTTCGCAGCATCTTGCTCTTCCAAGGCTTCATGTGGTCAACAGCAGTTGACGTAATTGCTGGACCTTATACGTTGCTTTCTATTTTTCGTACGTCGTATCTGTCTGGACCGCGAATTTTTGTTATGACGTTAGGGCCTAAATATTTGGGTTGCAATTTGCCTTGTTGAAACTGAGTATGTTTGGTGGCGACTATATCGTGGGCTTCGTAAGTGTTGCGGCGTCTACGGCGGTTGTACGTACGCTTTCGTTCTTCTTGAATTCGTAGAATGTTTCGTTTTGCTTCGTCTCGTTCTTCCGGACGACTGACTGATAAATAAATCATAGTATTTACAAATCAACACTGTATTTCTATATGTTTGTTGTATGTAGCATATTTACTTATAGCAATTGGAGATTCATTTAAAACTATATCATACTACATAATTCGTGCGTTTCAACTTGAATGCACATACCACCTACCTCCTCTATAGTCTTTCTGCCAATGATTGGCCTGGCATTTTTCATCATGGTTTTCACTTGGCGTAGAGATATTTCAAATATTTTCAAAGTCGTCTTTGTCTCCTTTTTTTTCGACATATAGCTCGGAATTTTGACTGACTACGGAAACAACTCTCGGATTCGGCTGGTCCGAATTCACTTTCGCAGTGTGGCGCCGCGGTTTGGTAACGTCAGCCTTTTCGGAAGAAACAGCGAGCACTTTGAAACGTCCACTACTAGTGCCGTCAGATATTAATTGTGCTCATGGCAAACGGAAGAACCTCGGGGACTTTTACGTGCCCACCACCCAAGATAAAAGCGGCTCCCGGATTCTACGACGCCACGGACTTCCGAGCTTCGCCGAGACGGAAGAACTTCACAATTTTCAATCAAATTTTAATAAAATTATTTTATTTTTTTTTTTTTCTAAAGAAGGGGTCGATTTAATGACGAATAACGAGCCAAGAAAAACGAGGGTTGATTAGAAGTGGTTCTTTTGAAATTAATAATTACAATATTCAGAAGGGAGTAGGAAATGAAAACGAAACAAAAGGAGAAAAAAGTCGAAACTGTCTACGGACGAGCGCTTCTTTCCCAAAGACCAAGGGTAGTAATTACAAAAAAAAATGAAGAACGGGGGAGGAAGCATACAGTCTTTCATTAGGAGGAGCCTCTGAATAGAAAATATGAACATCTTTTGACGTAGGAAAAAAAGCCATCAAGTTTTTTCATCAGCGCTAATGCATGAAAATTTTTTTCTTGGAAACTGGAGGCGAAAACGCTATTTTCTAACTGTAAGGTTGTGCGCAATCTGCCAAAATTCTAACTTTTAGGCTTTTTTAACTGCAGGTGAATGTCGTTTCCAGTCTGGGAGTCGCTGGGGCAATTCAAGATTGAAATGCACCCGAGTCATTAAAGTTATTAGAAGAGCCCATCTTTTTTCCCTCCCCCGTCCATTTTCCTTCTACCGGAAATGACATGCATTAGAATATTAAATCCCACTTCTTCGGGCACTTGAATTTCCCTAGTCAGCGAAGGAAGGGAAGATTTGCATTTTCATATACCGTCCCCGGAGAGGGTGCTTAACTTCCTGAACGAGGCCACCCTCTTCCGTCCACAACCCCCGAGGGGAGGGAGAGAAAGAAGTGCTGGATGATGGACCCAAAAGAGGCTGGCAACTACTTTGATTATGAAAAGAATCTACGGCTTTAGCGGTTTCTTTACTCATCTCGATAGTCATTTTCATCCCCCCTTTATAAAACGTCAACGTTTCCAACTTTATTATTATTAAAATGTATTCCCTAAGGTTATAAAATTATTATTTATATTAAAACATATTTTTAAAAAGTGGTGAGGCAGATGGACTTTCTGAAGAAACTCCAAGGGGTTGGTAAAACTGTTTCTTGGACATGTTGGAAACTCCTTAAATCAGCTAAAAATGTTTTTTCTTTGGCAAAAAACTATGAAAACCCGCCACTCGATAAACTGGGTGTTCCCAGAAAGGCGGCGCCACTGACAAAACTTCACTGGTCACTCCAGCCTGAAGAAAGGGGTAACCAACCCTCTTCAACCGTTAAATTAACATCTATTTGTTTTTTCCCTCTTGACATTTTGACATTTTGACGGCCATTTTGAGATCAAACAAAAGCTTCGTTTTTTTCAAATAGTTGAGGAGGGGTATTCCGGGCCATTTTGAACGTAGATTTTAATAGTAGCAGATGTCGGAGGGTGTTTAGTACGAAAATAAAAGAAGACATGTGGGGCCGTTACGACAGATGGCATCCGCCCTATTATCAAATTTTATATATGACTCAAATGTTAATTTTTCGATCTTTACGTACGTCGCCGCCCCTTACGATTTCGATTTGTGTAACGGGAACTTCCCTATGACTTAATTATTGTAATTGCTTTTAAGCATCACGCTGCGATTCGCTTTCGTATGGGAAAAAGGAGGGGAACTCCCAATTAGATTATGGAGGGAAAAGAAATTTTAAATTGCCGGCTTCTCTCGACCATTTTTTTTTTTCTACAAAACAATTTAATTTTTAGAAAAAATCTGATTGCCTACTAAAACCATTGGTTTTCCCACCAATTTACTTTCTTTGCTTGAGGCTCCCATTGGCCCTTTGACAGTCGCCATTTATTCCGGAACAATTTACGCCTGCAATTTTCATCGGCTTTTCACCTTTTTACGGAATCTCCCTTTCTGAGAAACCTCGAAAATGTCGAATGTTTTTTCGTTTTCGAAATTCGCGAAACTGGCGGGATCAGTCTGAGATGAAAATATTTCTTCGTACAGGGTGTTCAAAGCATTTAGTATTACAAGTTAAATGTGAGGCACTCCGGGTACGAAGGGCGAACTCAACATCGGACAAATTTTTTTTTTCATTTTCAGATTCTAGACCTCTTGGCGAATACACCCTTATAATTAACTTCCTTAAAGAAGTTATTGCGATACCCTCGACGTCGGGTTTTTGGGGAAGGGTCTTCCAGACCCCGGAGGGTCAAATCGAATATTGATCTTTACCGATCTCAACTTTGTCTGTGGTGCCGGCCGGCCGGCCGGCCGTCCGTCCGGCCGTCCGTAGCATTTTTTTCCGGAACACTTTACGGCCACAGTTTTCATCCGATTTTCACCAAATTTTTACACAAATTTCTTTAGCCGGTGAAGAAGAATGTAACGAGGGGGATTTTTGAATTTCGAAAAAATGGCGGAGATATGTCTGTTTGAAATTTTAAAAAATGTGCTGCGGCCGAACCGTTAATCTGATTTTTACCAAATTTTCACCAATTACTCCTTATATTTTTTAAGAATTTTTGGTGCAAAAAAATTGCCACTTTTTAATTACTATTTTTATTAGTAGGGAGAAATTTCGTACTTCTACCCTTTACGAGAGGCACATCCCTAGGCCAAAGAGCCCATTATTTCTACCTCGACACTTAAAAAATTTTTCGAAAAAAAGAACTTAAAAATTTTTCAAAAAAAAATAAAAAAGAAAAAAAGAAAAAGAAGAAAAAACCCAGAAAATTTTTCGAAAAAAAAAAATTTTTTTTTACAAAAAAAACTTAGAAAATTTTTCGAAAAAAAGAACTTGGAAATTTTTCGAAAAAAAAAAAAAAAAAAAAAAAAAACCCGGAAAATTTTTCGAAAAAAACTTTGAAAATTTTTTTTTTTTCGGACAAAAAAAACTTAGAACATTTTTCAAAAAAAAGAACTTAGAAAATTTTTCGAAAAAAAGAACTTAGAAAATTTTTCGAAAAAAAAAAAAAGCCCGAAAATTTTTTCGAAAAAACTAACTTGGAAAATTCTCCTTTATACTTTCCCTCCCTACTACATCCCCTTCCTTTATACTTTCCTTCCCTTATACTTCCCCCTCCATTATACTTCCCCCTCTGTTATACTTTCCCCTCCGTTATACTTCCCCGTTCGTTATACTTCCCCCTCCGTTATACTTCCCCTCCCATATTATACTTCCTACTCCGTTATACTTCCCCCTCCATTATACTTCCCCCTCTGTTATACTTTCCCCTCCGTTATACTTCCCCGTTCGTTATACTTCCCCCTCCGTTATACTTCCCCTCCCATATTATACTTCCTACTCCGTTATACTTCCCCCTCCGTTATACTTCCCCTCCCACATACTTCCCACTCCGTATACTTCTCCTCCCTTATACTTCCCCCTCCTATATAGATACTTCTCTTTAAGGAAGTTCCCGTCGGGGCCAGCTCCAGACCAGTACTTTTTATGTTGAGATCGCCCTTTTTTCCTCTTTAAATACGTAAAAACCGATATGCGGCAAAGCTCTAACTGCGATATCCGAGCGGGTACGAAGGGCGAACTCCACATCCTAGTCCATAACCCCCACTCCTTTTCCCATTCCATGGCATGACTTTTCTGTTGAGTTCGCCCGTAACATAAAAATTTAAAATGCGAATATCTCGAAACAAGGTTTCTTGAGTTCGCCCTTCGTACCCGGAGCGCCTCAAGTAAACCCCTCTTATTTTTGGTCGGGGAATCAACTCTATTTGGTAGATATTGGTTTTGGCAACACCAACTTCGTTATTTTAAACGATAACCCTTAAACTGTCAAGTTTAAAGGTTTTTGTCGTTTCGCCATAATCGCGTTTTAAACGGCGAAAATAGGCTTGCTCTTTGGCTGTCCCTAGTTTATGGTGAGCTGTATTATGCCCAAACGACAGAAACAGCTTTATGGCGAAACGACAAGTTTAAAGAAAGGCTTTTATGGTGAGAAGCGTTATGGTGAGTTGCACTTTTTTTTTATGTCGACTTGCATTTATTGAAAAAGTCGTTTATGGCGAAACGAAATGCATCATGCTCAAAATTTTTGAACTTTTGAGAGCTTTATGTTCAATTGCACTATACCGAAACGCATTATGGTTAACTACATATTTTATGTCGAAATGCAGATTTTTTATAACTGCTTTAGGGTGAAATGCGTTATGTTGAACGGTGTTCTCCCGTTTTCATCGAGCGCCCTCCAATACTACTCCTCTGTAAAGAAATATTGAGAACAGTATTTTTAAAAATTCGGGGCCTGAAAATTCATTAAAAAGAAGTTGGATTGGCGGCCATAGTTTATGGTGAGATGGTTTATGTTGAATTGCATTATGGTGGACCGTCAAGTTTTAAGTTTTTTGTCTTTTCGCCATAATCGCGTTTTAAACTGCGAAAGTAGGCTACCTGTTTCGCTGTCCCTAGTTTACGTTGAGATGTATTATGCCTAAACGACGGAAACAATTTATGGCGAAACGACAAATTCTTTAAAATTAATGTTTCCTTTATGTTCAACTGCTTTATGTTGGAACGACAAATTTTATGTCGAAACGACAAGTGTTCTTCTTTATGGTGAGATTTATTATGTTCAAATGCGAACGTTTTGTCTATTTCTTTACGTTGAGTGATTTTTTTATGGTGATTTTGTTTTATGGCAATTTCTGCTATTTTAAGGTCAAATGCATTATGGCGAACCGCATTATGTCGACACATTCATTTAATTCTTTTCTAATTGTACTCCCCAGTTTAAAACTGTGATTCGGTAAAATAGTGATTAAAAAAAGGTCGATTGAAAGTGCGGTCTATTAAGGAAGGGCTCGGGAGTTTCGTCGGTAGCTTTTTCGACCTCCGGAAGTGGTCTCCTCGTTAGTAAAGGCTCTAATTGCTCGCATGGGACTTTCGAATCCGACGTCTCTCCACTCGCTTAACTACCATTTGCGATGGGGGGAAGAGAAGAAAATTAATCAGATTGCTGTATTTACCAGGGGAGTTTAACGATCAAATTAATGAACGCACTCTAAAATCAGCGCTATTTCATTCTTTTTATTTTCTCGAAGATGAAAAAAAATGGAGAGGGTCCTGGAATTTTTAGAGGTCCTTTATAAAGCGATCTTTTAAAATCTGAGGTCACTTTATAACCTTAAGACCCCTCGCATAAAACTGAATAAATAACGTGATAGTTTCAGAAAAGAATACAAAACGCTCATGTTTCATCGAAATAGGCCGTTGTTATTTAGGAGTCGAATGAGGTTTCCCCACCTGAAAAAAAAAAAAAAAAAAGAGTGCCTATTGTAAGAGGAGATCGTCAATGCCCCCACGTCAACGGCAGAAGAAGCCTGAGAAAAACGAACACAATAACATGTCAAGCAAACACCATCAAACCCGCCTCTCTTGTCCCCTTCCATCTCTTTTCAAATTCTCGCTCTCCTTAAACAAACAAAAAAAAATGTAACGATATAAAAGAGATGGAGTTTAAATGCCCAGTGATTTGTTGATTTCGTGTTTTTTCGTTATTCAATTTTACCTGTCAAGCTTTATTTGAAGCAAGGCAATGGAAAGAAAAACGGTCTTTTTAGATGACTCACTTCAATTATTAAAAAAAAACCTATCGTGATTCGGTCGATTTATGGTTCCATTCATTCATTTTAAACCGTCATGACAAAATATAAAATTTCCAAACTCTCCTTTGGGGGAAGGAAATGTGGCGAAAGCCTTGTCCGGGCCCATTCGACGCTTTTTTCATCGACTTTTTTCAGCTCTTTGCAGCTCGTAAACAGCCTTTTCTGCAATGAAGTTGATTTCGAATAATTTGTAGGAAATTTAATCACCTTTCATTTTTGTTTTATACATTTTTTGGCTACGACGTACCGTTTTGAAGATACAGGCGAAAAACCGCGAAAAGTCAGGCCCCAAGGTCAATTTTTTTTGCACTGTTTTCGCCATCGTGTAGCTCGAGCGCCAATGGTCACACAAAAAATTTTATTAAACCAAGTTTATAGGAAAACTAGTCAGCTTTCTTTTTTAACTTATATATTTTTTCGCTTCGACTTAACATTTTGGAGATACAAGCGACAAACCGATAAAATCTGGGTTTATCCGGCGGTTGCCGTTTCGATGGTCTTTTTAACAGGTTTTGCTAAGTTTTCCTTGATTTTCTGGTCTAGATAATATACCCATTTACTAGGCATTTTTTTCGAACGGTAAAACCCGTTTCTCATTCGTTTCTTTTTTCACCTTTTTAACATTTTCAAAGAGAAGTTATTGTAATACCCTCCATGTTCGTTTTTTTGAAAGAATCTTCATGTCCCCAAAACCAGTGATGTTTCATAAGGTTTTCTTTAGTACTGTTCGTCGCTAGTTTTTTCGCGAAAACTTCATGTTTTCTTGGATTCTCTGGCCAAAAAACACACCCAAAATATCGGTCGTTTTTCACGATTTTCCGGCCAAAATTTTCTTTTTGACGTTTCTCTCAGTTTTTCGACCGAGAAACATGATTTTTATGGTTTTTGTGCGTTTTCCTTGTTTTTTACGCGTTTCCTCGTTCGTTTTCCTCTCTGTTGACCTCAAAATTGAAAAATCGGGTCTAATACTGCGTAAAATGGGTTTCTCGTCAAAAAAAAAAAAAAGAAGAATTAAGTAAAAAGTGAGTTTCTATGGAAGAAAAAGACTATTGAGAAAGAGGTAAATTTTCGATCTTTATCCAAGGAAAATTTACAAAAAATAAGAAAAGACATTTTCCACAATTTTAGGATTCGCCTAAAGCCTCGAAAACACTTTGTCATTTTAAAATTTAAAAATAGATTATTTTGTCATTTTTGAATGTAAATAATAGAAGAATAGGTATAAAGAGGGTGTTTAGTATTTTTCAAGAGGAATGAATGAGATAAAACGATTGTGTATCTCATGTCCGAGAGGAAAGGTGACAAAAAGAAGTTGAAGGAAAAAAAGGCGCGTCATCTGCTTTATTCAGGTAAAAGGGCAGGTGTGTTTTGATTGTCCGCTCAGAAAATCTTGTCAAAACTATCTCCTGGGTTTCTTTTGAGGTGAATCCGCCCTAACCATTTGAATAACGAATGTTTGTGTAATTCAATGCTTAATTTTTGCTTGTGGGAACTCCTCCGTCGAATTTTCATTTGCATTTCTTAACCTGAAAGGTTCATCAGGGTGGAAAACGCGTTTTCAGATTCTTTCAAAAGAAGATCCTAAGCGACAGATTTTATAAACTTCGTCTTTTCGTAATCAGAGATGAGTGCTGAATTGAAAATTAAGATGTGGAAAAGGGGAAGGGGATGGAAAAATTCAATTGTACGTTAACTACGAGAAAACACATCCATCATTGACTTTTTATTTCGACTTCAACGATTTCGATGAAATGTTTAATCGACTCCTCATCAAGAAGGCTCTTAATTTATAAAATCTACGTCTTTTACTCTTAAAAAAAAATTATTGGCTACTTTTTAGAAATTGAGTCATAGTCCTTATTTTTAAAATCTCGAAGAATTTTTTTTTTTCGATGATAATTTTTTTTTATAGTGTAAAATGATTTTTTTTAAGGTAAACTTAAGGGGTAGGTATTTCTTGATTTAGAAATGCTGGGTGGATCGTTTAAAGTAGGCGGGTCTCGAGGATGAGTGGGGACCCAATGAGATTCCTTTTGAAAATGGTCCCTTTAGTTTAGGCCCTTTATTACCGTGGGGAGGATGAATATTCCACCCCTTCCCATTTCTTCACTTTTTTTTTTATAAAAAATCTTTTTCCTCCCCTTCCCACCCTTATAGCTTTATACGCCTTTAAACCCTTACGGAATATTCTTCCCCACGTTTCAGATATAGAAAAAGATTTTTTCTAAAAAGGCAATTTTCACCTAAAAAAAGCTTTTAGGTGGTTCATCGCTTGGAGTGCATGTTCAAGTGTTTCTTTTAAGGTATAAAAAGCGATGGACAATTCTTAGGCTTAAGAGGATCTAAAACCGTTGAAAAATTCATTTTTTAAAATTTGACTTATATTTAAAAAATTTTTTAGCGGTTTGTTTACCGGTTTTAAAGGTGTTTTTAACTGCCAAAAACAGAAGTTATTGAATTAACCGGCATGTACGGTTTTTGGAGTAGAGGCCGATATATTTCACCAAATGTTCACAGAATCTTCATATCATAAAATTGAAATTTAAGGAAAAAATCTCGCCTATTTCATGTGGGCTAGGTGGGCGAAGACTTTCATTTTTTCTACGTTGACTTCCAAAGAAAAAGGATATTTCATTTTTTTTTCTCGTGAGAGGAAAAAAAGTTAACCCCCCTTCTGTCATAAAACGAGCTTATCTCATTGGCTGCCTGCTTGCTTTTCCTAGTTTTTGGTGAGATGCTTTATGTTGAATTTCATTATAGAGAACTGTCAAGTTTTAAGGTTTTTGTCGTTTCGCGTTTTTAACTGCGAAAGTAGGCTTGCTCTTTCGATGTCCCTAGTTTATGGTTAGATGCTATATGTTGAATTGCATTATGGTAAACTGTCAAGTTTTAAGGTTTTTGACGTTTCGCCATAATCGCGTTTTAAATTGCGAAAGTAGGGTAGCTATTTCGATGTCCCTAGTTTAATGGTTAGATGCTTTATGTTGAATTGCATTATGGTGAACTGTCAAGTGTTAAGATTGTTGTCGTTTCGCTATAATCGCGTTTTAAACTGCGAAAGTAGGCTTGCTCTTTCGATGTCCCTAGTTTATGGTGAGATGTATTATGCCCAAACGACAGAAACTGCTTTAAAGCGAAACGACAAGTTTAAAGAAAGGCTTTTATGGTGAGAAGCGTTATGGTGAGAAGGGATATGGTGAGTTGCACTATGGTGAACTGTCAAGTTTTATGGTTTTTGTCGTTTCGCCATAATCTCGTTTAAATTGCTCTTTCGATGTCTCTAGTTTATGGTGAGATGTATTATGCCCAAACGACAGAAACTGCTTTAAAGCGAAACGACAAGTTTAAAGAAAGGCTTTTATGGTGAGAAGCGTTATGGTGAGAAGGGATATGGTGAGTTGCACTATGGTGAACTGTCAAGTTTTATGGTTTTTGTCGTTTCGCCATAATCTCGTTTAAATTGCTCTTTCGATGTCTCTAGTTTATGGTGAGATGTATTATGCCCAAACGACAGAAACTGCTTTAAGGCGAAACGACAAGTTTAAAGAAAGGCTTTTATGGTGAGAAGCGTTATGGTGAGAAGGGTTATGGTGAGTTGCACTATGGTGAACTGTCAAGTTTTATGGTTTTTGTCGTTTCGCTATAATCGCGTTTTAAATTGCGAAAGTAGGCTTGCTCTTTCGATGTCCCTAGTTTATGGTGAGATGCTTTACGTTCAATTGCATTGTGGTGAACTGTCAAGTTTTAAGGTTTTTGTCGTTTCGCCATAATCGCGTTTAAATTGCTCTTTCGATGTCTCTAGTTTATGGTGAGATGTATTATGCCCAAACGACAGAAACTGCTTTAAGGCGAAACGACAAGTTTAAAGAAAGGCTTTTATGGTGAGAAGCGTTATGGTGAGAAGGGTTATGGTGAGTTGCACTATGGTGAACTGTCAAGTTTTAAGGTTATTGTCATTTCGCCATAATCGCGTTTTAAACTGCGAAAGTAGGCTTGCTCTTTCGATGTCCCTAGTTTAAGGTGAGATGCTTTACGTTCAATTGCACTGTGGTGAACTGTCAAGTTTTAAGGTTTTTGTCGTTTCGCCATAATCGCGTTTTAAATTGAAAAGTAGGCTAGCTATTTCGCTGTCCCTAGTTTATGGTGAGATGTATTATGCCCAAACGACAGAAACTGCTTTAAGGCGAAACGACAAGTTTAAAGAATGGCTTTTATGGTGAGAAGCGTTATGATGAGAAGGGTTTTGGTGAGTTGCACTATGGTGAACTGTCAAGTTTTATGGTTTTTGTCGTTTCGCTATAATCGCGTTTTAAACTGCGAAAGTAGGCTTGCTCTTTCGATGTCCCTAGTTTATGTTGAGATGTATTATGCCCAAACGACAGAAACAGTTTTATGGCGAAACGTCAAGTTTAAAGAGAGGCTTTTATGGTGAGAAGCGTTATAGTGACTTGCACTTTTTTTATGTCGACTTGCATTCATTGAAAAAGTCGTTTATGGCGAAACGAAATGCATAATGTTCAAAATTTTTGAACTTTTGAGAGCTTTATGTTGAATTGCTTTATGCCGAAACGCATTATGGTGAACTACAGATTTCTTATGTCAAAATGCAGATTTTTTTATGACTGCTTTAGGGTGAAATGCGTTATGTTGAACGGTGTTCTCCCGTTTTCATCGAGCGAAACTCAGTAGACAACCCTCCAATACTACTCCTCTGTAAAGAAATATTGAGAACAGTATTTTTAAAAATTCAGGGCCTGAAAATTGATTAAAAAGAAGTTGGATTGGCGGCCATGTTTCGATAGGGAAAATGCAGAATGGTGAAATAAAAAAAGGGAGAGAGAAAGAAAAAAAGCTGCCATTAGATTTAGTTCCGCTCGGTTGGAACCTCTTATAAAAGGCTGTTCATTTGAAGCTCCCTTTCCTTTCGCTAACTACAATTATTGAGTGGATTCAGTCATCCAATTTGCCAACCCTTTGTCAAAGAGGCCTTTAAACGTTTAATTGAGTTTGAAAATTGTCTTCTCCCTCCCTCAGTTCCATTCTTTAACATGCGGGCTTCGCACTCTAAAATTTCATGTTTCCCCTATTAAATGATTTCCCCCGAAATCGTTAACACACGTCATTGAATCAACCGTTTTTCTTCTCATCGGACTTGACAAAAAACAACTTATAATTTTTTTTAAACCCAGAAAAACATTAAACTACCAAATGAGTACTTCCTTCTGACGTATAAAAAAAATAAACCGTCCAATTAAAAACGCTGAATTGAAAAAGGTGATGGAAGTAAAGAAAGGAAATCTCTTGAAATAAGATCTTGAGTTTGTTTTGACAGACAGATCGGATCTAATTTTATTTAATTGACTTCCCAAGACCAATTCCTAATTTTTTTTCCCCTCTCGACCGTTTGGCTTTTTTCAAGTCTGTTTTGACAGAAACCTTCAATAGCTCTTTTGTCTAAAGGTTCTACTCGAATTTCTCTTTTTTTGATTATTACTATGGTACGTGTTTTTTCAATCCTTTGTTGTCATAAATCAATGGGAACGAGATCCTGAGAAAAACGAGAATTAATGTCATCTTCGTGTTATTTGAACTGACGTGACGGAAGTTGATTTTCTATAAGGGTCCCTAAGTGCCTTGGGCGTCCGCGGAAAAGCTTGATAAAAAGTCGCTGAAAACAGAAAAATAACTTGAATAGTATGCGTTTTTTAAAGTTTTTTAGTCTTCAAAAAATGAGATATTTCCAGCATTTTAGTGTTTAATAGTTTTTTTCACTCCAAATCTTTGTAAAAGGCTCGGCTAAAATCTACAAAATTCAAATTTACCCTGTGGCTGAGTTTCATTTTGTACACCTAATAAATAAAACTTGTAGGAAATTTAATTCTCTATAAATTTGCACTTAATTATTTTTTTCTAGGATGCACCATTTTCGGAAAATAATCTTTTTTTAAATAAATTTATCTTGAAAACAGTGCGTTCTAGAGAAAAAATGAATAGAATAAAATTAAAGAGAATTAAATTTCCAACAGATTTTATTTAGTGCATTTTTTCAATATCTGTAACGGTTTACGATTTACAAGCCTTTGAAAATTAACCTTCTTAATGGTTATACTTCAATAACCTTCTTACACGGAGAAGGTCAACTTTTGATGGACTTTAACGCCTAAAATGTTCAAAATTTTGAAAAAATGAACTACTAGGTGTACAAAATGAAACTCGGCTAAAATCTACAAAATTCAAATTTACCCTGTGGCTGAGTTTCATTTTGTACACCTAATAATAATATATTTTTGAAAGAGCACGTCAAAACCTACAAAATAGCTTGAGGTTTTTTTTTTTTTTTTTTTTTTTTTTTTTTTTTTTTTTTTTTTTTTTTTTTTGGAAAAAACGTTTTAGTCGAAAAGTAAGGTTTCCATTTTCCAAAGGAAAACTTTTTCGGAAAAACTGCTTCCAAGACCGCATAGACATTCCCGAACTAACGAGAACTAGCTTTTGTAAAAAAAATTCCGACGATTTTTTGTGCTCAAATATAGGAAAGTAATTTTAGGGGCGAAAGTGCTGCGATCTCTTCTTTTCGAAATAAAAATCCTCGGGTGGATGGCCCTTAAAACTGAATGTTTCCATAATAATAATAATAATATAAAAAATGCTTTTTTATTTACACTTATTTACACAACAGAAAAAAAAATTATTTTTTTAAGCATAAAGACATGGATATTATACTATATCCGTCTGTCAGTCTCGGCCTTTCAAAAGAAAGAGAAAAGAAAAAGAAAATAAGATAAATCAAAAATTAGACACTGTGTAAAAAATGAAATAAAATAAAATAAAATAAAATACCTATTCCAGGAATTCATATCGGTAGTTCCACGCCTCTTTTACGAATTGGACAAATGTTTTGGGATCGTGACCATTTAAAAGATTTATAATTTGGCCCCTCTCCATTTGGAATGACCCTAGGTGAAGCCGACGTAACTCGCCTAGGATCGTGCACTTACCGAGGAAGTGAAAAACGTCCTCAACCTCACCGGAGCCACATAGCCGACAAATTCCTCCCCCGCTTTCCTGAAAACTACGCGCCTTAAAATCGTTTAAATAAAGAACCCCTGCTCGACACTTGAGCAGCCACGAGAGACTAGAACGGTCCATTTTCATAAAATTAGGTTTCTCTAAGTTAAAAAGACAATTAAACTGTAAATCCTTATAGAGTGAGGTCGACGAGGCCAAACCCTGGCATTTTCGATGAAATTCTTCCTTCACCGATTTCAACATTTTTTCACAAAAATTGCTCCAGCCATCCAGATTGTTAAGTGTCAGATCGAAATCGACACCATACTTGAAGCTAAGGCTCTTCCAACCAGCAAACCATGACAAATCCTGCTTGACAACTTCTTCACACGTTGCTCGAGCGAGCCTTGCCGTCTCCGAGCCCAAAGTTTTCATTATAAATTCGAAATGGAGACGAAGAGTAAAAACAAAAAGAAGGTCTACAGAGGTCTCCAGGTATAGGATATGACTTGGAGTCTGTTGGGGGAGACCAAACAACCTTTTTACAAAAAATTTTTGTATTTTTTCCACCTCCTCAAAATACATATATCCCCATACTTGGCAACCATAGCAGAGTATTGATCTACATACAGCGTTAAAAATCCGAAATGACGCTTCCAACGGTACCAAGCGATTACTAATTAGCGAAGACCAGGTTATATTAAGAGCAGTCTTAGCAGCTGTTGTTTTTTCCCTAAAATGTCTGCTGAAGGTCAATTGAGGTGTCAGAGTGATTCCTAAATATTTGAAAGAGTTAACCACCTCAATACGTTCCCCTTTGTAGAACCAGCGGTCAGAGCTCTTAAGTCGCCCACCCCGCCTGAAAACCATTACTTTCGACTTGCTCAGGTTGACTCTCAAATTCCACTGATCACAATACCTCTCCAGCGCCTGAATATTCTTCTTCAACCCAAAAGCACTATTAGAAACCATCACCACGTCATCCGCGTACATCAACATTTTTATATTAACATTTCCTACCTGCACGCCATACTCCATGTATCCAGGAAGATCGTCTAAGAATAGTGAGAATAGGCTAGGACTCATTAAACAACCTTGTCTTACTCCGCAACTCACTTCAAAAAACTCCGAGACCCCATTCTGCATTCTAACACTAGAAACAGAATATCGAAACAAGGAACGAAGTACCTCAAGAAACTTATTAGAAAAGCCCATGTTAGCTAACTTGTAAAGAAGATTCCGCCGATCAACACTATCAAATGCTGCTTTAAAATCTACAAAAAAACAATAAACTTTCTGTTTGGGTTTACTAAGTGTTATACGAATAATGTTTTTCAGGGTCAGGATACAATGACAAGTAGACAAACCTTTCCTAAATCCCATTTGCGAATCACCTAAAAGACCTTCTTGATTAATAAACAATTCTATTCGCCGAACTAATAGCCCTGTAAATATTTTCGAAATAGCGTTTAAACACGAAATTGGCCTATAGTTCTCAACCTCCTGAATATCACCCTTTTTGAACAGCGGAGTTATCATTGAGTTATCATTCAATATTGATCAAATGAATGTTTCCATCAGAAACCCCCATTCTTACAAGATTTTTGGAAGTTTCTCTAAGGTTTTTTTGACTAAAAACCCCACGTCTCGGTGGATATTGGACGCTTTTGCCAGAATCCCCAATTTTACAGAATTTCGGGAGTTTTCTTGTTTTTTTGTTTTTTTTTTTTTTTGTTTTTTTTTGTTTTTTTTTTGAAAAAGAAACTCCATTTAAAAATGATTGGCCAATTTCGTTTTTTTTTCGTCAAAGTTTTCCAGACAGAATTTTTCTAAGTTTTTTCCCCGTAAAATTCGTTAAGCGTTCAAACTAAATAAGGGAAATGAGGTGGTGAAATATTCGTTAGTCCATGATGTAAAAGAAAATTTCATTACCTAAAAATTGCTTAGTGAAATAGGCCTTTCCTTAATTTTCAAGTCATTTCGCCCAGAAACCCAGAATTTTACATGATTTTTGAGGGGGAAAAAAAAGGTAGTTTCTTAACCCTTTTTTGACCCAGAGACACCATATTCTTTAAAAAGTTACTGTTTATATCATAAATGCCCTCTATCTCATTTTTATTACAAATCAACCCCTTAGTTCACCAAAACTCAGAAAATGACGTCACAGCACACAAAGCAACACCTCGGCCTGTTGCCCTCTCGTGTTATCTTAAGTCATTCTTATCTCGTTTGTTGTCAAATGTCTTAAACTTTTAAATTCAATCATTTTAATACATAAAAACGTTTTAAAAATATAAAAAATGGCTGAAAACGAAACTCATTCAGCCTATTCGGTTTTTCCTTTAACCAAAATCGGAACAGTAATAGAATGTATGGACGCTTACAGTAAGTACTTAATTCTCTTTTAAAATATAAAATTTAGAGAAAAAAAAGAGTTAAAAGATAATATAAATTTTTTAGAGGATAAGCTACTGATTGGGACAAAATCAGGGCAATTGTTATTTTACAATGTGTCCGGATTAACTCCAAAACTTGAGCTCCTACGAATCTGCAAAACTTTCAGCAAAAAGCCAATAACTCAAATCGCTGCGATTCATTACCACGATATCATCATCAAACTTTCCGACAATATAATCAGCATCCACGATCTCTCAGCGACAGATTTCGCTTTAATCAAAACACTTAATAAAACCAAAGGCGCTACATTATTCGCTCTCGATATTCTCGTAAGAATGACCTTGAAATTTAAATTTTTATGCTTTTTTTAGAGTACCACATCTTTGACCGGAAATATAACATATACTGCTAGACTTTGCGTTGTCGTTAAAAGAAAGCTTCAACTTTATTACTGGAAAAACAGAGAATTTATGGATTTGGCCACCGATATTTCATTAAATGAAGTCCCAAGGTCAATCTCGTGGACTAAACAAACCATCTGTTTTGGAACAAAAGTCGGATATTCTACAATCAAAGTAATTGTTTAATTTTAAAATATTAGTTTTAAAGAATTAAGTTTTAGTTGCCTGACGATATAAAAGAGCTTTGCTCTATGACTGGGAAACAGTCGGAGCCGATTATAACAAAAGTGACTGACGGAAAAAAAGATTTTTTCGCTCTCGGCGTAGAAACTAAAAACTTTTTTGTCGATATGAATGGTCAAGAAATTTTAAATAAGTTCGTCCGTTGGTCCGACCTACCCATCAACATAGGTTTACAACAAAAATTTGTTGAAAATTATTTATTATTTTAGGTTACGATGAGCCATATATGATTGGTGTGATGCCCAATCAGGTTGAAGTAAGATGTTGGAATGTAGAAGCAAATGTGGAAATCAGCCTTTTAGAAATACCAGCTCGTCTAATCTGCACTGGCGATCAAGGTCGCGTTTATTTGGCTTCATCCGATCAAATTTGGGCTCTTCAAGCTGAACCTTATCATAAGCAAATTAAACTTTTGATCAACAATAAAAAATTCGAACTCGCCATGAAATTAGCTGTAAGTTTCGCTGGTTCTAAGAATGAAGAAACTTTTTAACTTCCTTAAAGAAATTATTGTGATACCCTCCACGTCGGGTTTTTGGGGAGGGTCTTCCAGACCCCGTAGGGTAAATTCGAATATGGATCTTTACCGATCTCAACTTTGTCCGTGGTGCCGTCCGGCCGTCCTTTCCGGAACACTTTACGGCCACAGTTTTCATCCGAATTTCACCAAATTTTCGCACAAATTTCTTTAGCCGGTGAAGAAGAATATGACGAGGGCGATTTTTGAATTTCGAAAAAATGGCGGAGATATGTCTGTTTGAAATTTTAAAAAATTCGCTGCGACCGAACCGTTAATCCGATTTGCACCAAATTTTCACCAATTACTCCTTATATTTTTTACGAATTTTTGGTGTAAAAAAATTGCCACTTTTTAATTATTAATTTTTTTTAGTAGGGAGAAATTTCAGACATCTACCCTTTACAAGAGGCACATCCCTAGGCCAAAAAGCCCATTATTTCTACCTTGACACTTAAAAATAAAATTTTTGGAAAAAAAAGAACTTAAAAAATTAAAAAAAAAGTTAAAAATGCGCAAATTTAAAAAGAAAACCCCGAAAATTTTTCGGAAAAAAAAACTCGGAAAATTTTTCGAAAAAAACTCAGAAAATTTTTTGAAAAAAAAAAAAAAACTTCCCTCTCCCTTATAATTCTCCTCTCTTATACTTCCCCCTCCTTTATACTTTCCCTCCGTTCGTTATACTTTCGTTCCCTTATACTTCCCCCTCCGTTATACTTCCCCTCCCATATACTTCCCACTCCGTTATACTTCCCCTCCCATATACTTCCCACTCCATTATACTTCCCCTCCCATATACTACCCCTCCGTTATACTCCCCCCCAATATTGTTACTTCTCTTTAAGGAAGTTTTCGTTGGGAGCTCTTCAAACGAGTACTTTTTTTTTAATTTCTATCATTTTTAGAGTGTCACAGACGATAATGAACTTGAAAAAGAAGAAAATATTCGCTCAATTAGACTTCTCTATGCCAAAGATCTTTTTCACAATAAAAATTATAAAAAATCCATGGAAGAATTTTTGACATTAGAAACCGGTATTTGTTATATTCTTTAATTTTATTTTATTTTCTAAATTTTTTAAGATCCTTTCGAGGTGATTAAATTGTTTCCCGAACTGGTCCAGACTGTGGATAATGGAGATGAAGATTTACCTGAAAGGGACCCGCAGATTTATCAGGCTTTGACTGATTATTTGGTGACTGTAAGAAGCCGAAAAGAAACGCAGAATCTCGACCAGCATCAAAGTCTGATGCAGATTGTCGACACGACACTTCTCAAATGTTATCTACAGGTTTGTAGGAAATATTAATTATTTAAAATAATTAAATTTTAGACCCAAGATGCATTTGTATCTCCTCTTATACGGAGGAATTTTGTCAACTTTGAAGAAGCCGAAAGAGTTTTGAAAAAACATCAAAAATACCGTGAACTCATCGTTTTATACACTACCAAAGAAATGCACGAAAAAGCTCTCCAATTATTGAAAAAACAAGCCGACATTGAAGACTCTCCTTTACGTGGGCATGAATCGACTGTTAGTTATCTTCAAAATTTAGGTATTAAAATTTTTTTTTTTTCCATTATACAATTTTTTTCTATAGGAAAAGACCATATTGAGCTAATATTTGAATATGCAAGTTGGGTTTTGGAAAAACATCCGGAAGACGGTTTAAAAATCTTTACAGAAGATATACCTGAAGTTGAGGCACTTCCACGCCCTAAAGTTCTCGACTATTTACTCAAAACTGAAAAACATTCCATTATTATATCTTATATCGTAAGAAAATTAAAATTTTTAGTTTCTTTTAATTGATAAATATTTTAGGAACATGCCATTCATACGTGGAAAGAGACTCATTCTATTTTTCATAACGCTCTCATACATCAGTATCGCCAACGTATAATGACATTGGGAGAGGCTGATCTTCTCGTTAAATCTTATAAGCAAAAACTTATACATTTTTTGGAATCTTCGAATTTTTATGAACCTGCTAGCGTTTTGCAGACTTTTCCGAATGATGGTTGGTGTCTATTATTGAACACTGTGCTAAGGAGAATCTCAGATTGGGCTTAACGCTTTCAAGACCGCATCCGTTCTCTGCGCTACTGGAGCAGCACTTTTCCCCGACCGCTCCCAGCGCTCTGCAAAGCACAGAAAATGACGAGTGATGTGATCATCACGTAGTTCATTTCTTCCCCTACAGATTGCCAGTTTTTTCATGTCGCTAGCGCCACGGGAAGCGAAGGTATTAAGTTTTTTAGAGAGGCTTCCCGCTGGCGCCGCTGGGCAATTAAAGTCGCCTGTGGTCTCCAAACGAAAAGCGCGAATGGCAACTATAGTCAGCTGCGGTCTCGAAAGGGTTAAGAAATAAGAAAATAGTCATCTGCTCCGACAGCCAGGCCGCACTAAAAGCATTAGCTGGGCCCCGGTGGTGGTGCAGAATTGCATTGTGTCGTTGGAAGAAATATCTGCAAACTCAGTTTTGTTGACCTGTATCCCAGGACACTCGGAGCTAAGGGGCAAAGAAGGCCGAACCATTGGCCCTGAGCCCTTTTGTCGCATTTCTAGGAGTATGGAAAGAGAGGAGCTTAAAAGGCAAACTCTCTCCGCTACTTTGATGAGATGGCATAACGCCCAAGGTCATGCTATGCTGTTCATTGACGGCCCGAGGCATGGCCTCACAGCAGAACTGCTCAGACAAGGTCCACATCCTAGTGGGTCTGCTGATTGGGTACTGCAAACCCCACAAACACCTTCAAAAGTTGGGAGTGACAGAGGCATCTGCCGCTTCTGCTTGGAGGAAGAGGAGACGGCGGAGCACGTCCTCTGTTATTGCGAAGGCTACGTTCATGAGCCTAGGGGAAGAAAAACCCAGCCCATCGAGCCAAGTAGGACGCACAATAGACCCCTAGGGGTCGCGGTGCACAAGGTCCCTATAAAAATCTAATCTTGGGGTAAATTATGTTATCATTAAAATTTATACATTTTTTAAATGAATTTCGTAAGTTTTAGATTTAAATTCTTATTATTGAATAAGAATACAAACTTTATATTTTTATTTTTAGGAATGTTTGAAGAAAGAGCTTTAATAAATGGAAAAATGAACAAACATGAACTTGCACTTGGTATTTACATTCTAGTCATGGTTGATTACAAAAGAGCGCTTCAATATTGTGATAAAGTTTATAAAGAAAAACGTCCTGGTTATGAAAAAGTTTGTTTTCGTTTTCTTCATAGAAGATTTTAAAATTTTTTTTCTAGGTTTACATCGAAGTTTTAAAATTGCTTCTTCATCCGCCCGATTCGGTCCCTGGGATCGATCAAAGCTGTATTAAAAATAGTGAAATTTCGGACAATTTAGATTTCGCTTTGGCATTACTGGAAGGTCATCCGGCGGAAATCCCTCCGTATGAAGCTCTCCATCATTTACCTGACGATCTACCGCTTATTAAACTGAAACGATTTTTGATCGCTAGCGTGAGCGATTTGATCAAAAAAGAAACAACGCGCAGCAACTTAGAGGGTTATTAAGCGCTTTCCGTCTTCAGGTAACTTTTGCATTTTTGACTTCCACATTTGCAATTTTCAAAAAATGATGTCCCATGGTTGTACCCGTTAAAATAGTCAAGAGTCAATTCTTCTAGAGGCTTGATATTTCTTGTAGCAAACATCGCCAGAGTAGGAATGTTGGGATCAAGACAATTAATAAAAACGCCGAAGATTGCCAAATTTGGTTCACACGAATGGTTTATAAATCGAGATTCATTCCCACTTTTTGTGGCATCAATAGTATAGGGGTAGTTTTCCGTTTGAAAAAAGTCCAACCCGAACATATAATTATTCTCCATTTCTTTATTATTCACACGTCTATCCGATTCCTCTGTTGTAATTAATTCTCCTACATAATTGGTCACAAATTGTCCTTTTTTGATGTCTTCCAGAGTCTTCAGTCCCCATCCTCTATCTTCTGTTTTAAAAATGGCCAATGAAACTTTACTACCTTTTTGAACTACGCGGTTTGAACAGTCTTTACCGCATTTACATCTTCTGTTGCACTCATAAATTGGGGTACCTTTTTTTTGTTTATTAAGTCCGTTTACGTATTGATGACCACATGGACAGTTTTTATCACAATTAATACATTCACATCCTATGATTGGGTCATTTGGAACGAAAATATCATAGCTGAAGCTATTTTTTATGTAATCAAAATTTGGCACTATCTCGAAATCAATCAAATTTAAAATTTTGAGTTGTTCATCGCCTTTTCTTTTTTGTATATTTGCTTCCACCTTTTTTAAAATTGTATTATGAACTTTCATAATTTTGAAAAATTCTGATTCTTCTTCCATTTTAACCCAACTGTACCTAAAAAAAAAGTATTTTCAATTTTATTTTAGGTGCGAAAAGAAAAACTGGAATATGAGTCTAAGAGTATTTGCGTCACCGATGTCATGGTTTGTCCTGTCTGCAAGAAACGTTTCGGAAATCAAAGGTTTTTAACTTAATTTTATTTTTATTGCGTGTGTATTCCGCAAAGGGGTTGATTTATCAAACAATTAACCAATAATAGAGGAAGAATGACTGTGATAATGGGTATCTCACGTTTCGGCTTAAGGAGGTATGATGGTTTTTAAGTGAGTTGCTTTGCAAATTTTTCGTTGTTAACAACGGTTTTCGGTTTTTCCCTTCTATCTCGGAAACCGTCGCTCAAAACGAAAAAATGTCCTAAGTAAAAGTTGTAGGTACTGAAATTTACTACATAAAATATCTTATTAGTTTTTTCCGTCAGAGCAATACTTTAGGAGATATGGAAGTATTTAAGTTGGTTGCTTTGCAAATTTTTCGTTGTTAACAACGGTTTTCGGTTTTTCCCTTCTATCTCGGAAACCGTCGCTCAAAACGAAAAAATGTCATAAGTAAAAGTAGTAGCTACGGAAATTTCCTACCAAAAAGACCTCGTTGGTTTTTTTGTCAGAGCAATACTTAAGGAGATATGAGGGTTCTTAAGTGAGTTGCTTTGCAAATTTTTCTTTGTTAACAACGGTTTTCGGTTTTTCCCTTCTATCTCGGAAACCGTCGCTCAAAACGAAAAAATGTCCTAAGTAAAAGTAGTAGGTACTGATATTTACTACATAAAATATCTTATTAGTTTTTTCCGTCAGAGCAATACTTTAGGATATATGGAAGTATTTAAGTTGGTTGCTTTGCAAATTTTTCGTTGTTAACAACGGTTTTCGGTTTTTCCCTTCTATCTCGGAAACCGTCGCTCAAAACGAAAAAATGTCATAAGTAAAAGTAGTAGCTACGGAAATTTCCTACCAAAAAGACCTCGTTGGTTTTTTTGTCAGAGCAATACTTAAGGAGATGTGAGGGTTCTTAAGTGAGTTGCTTTGCAAATTTTTCTTTGTTAACAACGGTTTTCGGTTTTTCCCTTCTATCTCGGAAACCGTCGCTCAAAACGAAAAAATGTAGTAAAAGTTGTAGGTACAAAGATTTCCTACAAAAATTTCTTCATTCATTATTTGCGTAAGAGCAATATTTAAGGAGTTATGAGGTTAAAACTAATAATCCTACAGAGCCCGTCTGAAAACTTAAAACCTTCATATCTCCTAAAGTATTGCTCTGACGGAAAAAACTAATAAGATATTTTATGTAGTAAATTTCCGTAGCTACAACTTTTACTTAGGACATCTTTTCGTTTTGAGCGACGGTTTCCAAGATAGATGGGAAAAACCGAAAACCGTTGCTCACAACGAAAAATGTACAAAGCAACCAACTTAAAACCCTCATATCCCCTTAAAAAGCATCGTCTGGTGAGTTATTGTATCACAATCATTTCTATCTTTTCACTGTGAACATATCTCCGAGAAAATTAAAAAAGTAATGAGGTGGTGAGTGGCTCTATCTCTTGGAGAACGGTTGCGGCGGTGAGCTTTAGGGAGACGGTTTGTTTCCGGCTTCCCGCTATATCCACCAATCTCTCGGAGATAGGTTCACAGTGAAAAGATAGAAATAATTTTGTCAGAGGGAATAGTTCACCTGACGAATCTTTTTAAGCGTGAGATACCCGTTATCACTGTCACTCTTCCTCTATTATTGGTTAATTGCTTAATTTTATTTATTTAAAACAAATTTTTTTTTCAGTGCTTTTGGAAGATACCCAAATGGCCAAATCGTCCATTATTCGTGTCAAGATAAAATGGCGGAAGCTTTAAAAGAAGATTTCATTCCAAAATAATTTGAACATTTTTCTTTTATACATAATTTGAACTATTAATATTAAAATTTATTTTCGTAGGTCCCCTTATGCAAAATACCCCTAAAAAAAATTTGGATGTTGTGTTCATTAAAATAATATAAACTGTGTTGATGTATCTTATTTACTTTCTCCACTATACAGGGTGTCCGGAAACACATGGCAAGCGTCTGGGAGAGCGTTAAAAAGTGGTTTTACGAAAAAAAGTTAAATGTAAACCCCCTTAATTTAAATCAAAGAATTTGATGGTGTAGTTTAAAATCCGCCTGGATATACAGGGTGTCCCAGACACAACCTAACTTCGTTATTTCAAATGAGAACCCCTATTTTTTATTTCAGATTCGTAATCTACGCAAAATTTCAAGTAGATTTGAGTACTCATATGACGATTTTGGACAACTTTTAAAAAATGTCAAATTTTAGCGTTTTTTGCTCTAAAATCCGTTAAAATTGACCTAGGAGACTCGTTTTTTTTAAATTCCACTTATTTTTTCCCGAAGAATCCAACTGTCTCAAATTTGAGCATCTTCGCATTCAGCATCACGAGATTTCGTCGCTAATGGCCTTTTTTCAAGTTTAACTCCAAATTCCATACTTCAAAAATGGAAATTAGCGATTTGTTGACGGAATTTTAATTTTTGATGCATAAACACAAAAGACGCTGTAGCTCTTTCAAAATTTGTGGTCCGAAAGAAAAATTCCTTTCAACAAGTGCTAATTTTCATTTCTGAACTAAAAATTTGGGTTCTAACTTGAAAAAAGGCCATTAGCGACGAAATCTCGTGATGCAGAATGCGAAGATGCTCAAATTTGAGACAGTTGGATTCTTCGGGAAAAAATAAATGGAATTAAAAAAAAAACGAGTCTCCTAGGTCAATTTTAACGGATTTTAGAGCAAAAACGCTAAAATTTGACATTTTTTAAAAGTTGTCCAAAATCATCATATGAGTACTCAAATCTACTTGAAATTTTGCATAGATTACGAATCTGAAATAAAAATAGGGGTTCTCATTTGAAATAACGAAGTTAGGTTGTGTCTGGGACACCCTGTATATCCAGGCGGATTTTAAACTACACCATCAAATTCTTTGATTTAAATTAAGGGGGGTTTACATTTAACTTTTTTTCGTAAAACCACTTTTTAACGCTCTCCCAGACGCTTGCCATGTGTTTCCGGACACCCTGTATAATCCGTATTTAGACCATTTTTGGCGTATATTATACGGACATATTAAACTTTTATATGCAGTTGGATAGAAAAAAACATTAAAAAGAGACTCACATAAAAGAACAAAAGCTTTCGGCGGCTGCCTTCTTCAGTTAAAGAGTGAAGATGGTCGAGGTTCATACGGACATATTAGTCATAATATGTATGTACTACTATTCGGTAGTCAATATAATGACTATAAATTAATTGTGCTAAAATAGTATTTATTAGTTTGATTTAAATTTTATAAACTTTTTTTACCTAAACCTTCAAGACGGGCAAATTTTTCGTAGTTATGTCACAACTGAGAGACTTCAAAATCACGTATTTTGAAGGATTGTTTTGTAAAAGCAAATTTCTGGAAAAAGAATTTTTTAAAAATGAATTTGTGATTATGAATATATGAGGTATCAAGTTTTAGATAAATTAATACATGCCCAACCTGCTTTAAACTATTAGGTGTACAAAATGAAACTCGGCTAAAATCTACAAAATTCAAATTTACCCTGCGGCTGAGTTTCATTTTGTACACCTAATAAATAAAAATTGTAGGAAATTTAATTCTCTATAAATTTGCACTTAATTATTTTTTCTAGGATGCACCATTTTCGGAAAAAAAATTTTTTTAAAAATAAATTTATCATGAAAATAGTGCGTCCTAGAGAAAAAATGAATAGAATAAAAATTAAATGGCTAGGTTCTTTAATGGATTTATAGCACTTGTTTTTTGGTTGATTTTTTATTCAGACATGTTTCGATCAAAACCCTTGATCTTCATCAGTGAATCTGTGAAACGACATAATTACTATAATAACAAAAGACCTTATTGTAATAAGCATAAAAATACTAAAAACATAAAGAGAGAGCACATTTGATAAATTTTTAAAAGATAGGTAGATACAAAAAGGGGTAATTAAAAAGTATTTAAAAACACTTTCACTTACAATTTTTTGGTGTTTTAATGATTACATCGAAAATATATTTTGTCCATCCTGGGTGTAAATTCTCTTTTTAATTGAAGCTAAAATAACATAAAATTTAATAACTATTACTTATTGTTGAACTCTTATTTTTACCATATTTTTTGGTTTCTCGATTACTACATTTTTTAAACAAGCACATTTTTTCGATATTGTTTTCTCTTTCTTAAGAGTAACCAATTTTTAAAAAACCAATTTAGAGTAATAAAATTTAAATAATATAAAATAACGCATGCTTTTAGAACGGAAACTTTTAAAAATATGAAAAACAGTGGTGACTAGAATTTGTTTATTCTTTTAATTAAGGATTAGATTAAACATAAATAGATTTATTAATAAAAATTTTTGTTAAAAGGTAGTAAAAGTATAAATTATTGCTCTAAAAAATTAACTGTAGTATATTTGTTATTATATTGACATTTTTTCTAAACCTAACAATGTCATTGACAATTTTTTACATGTCACACACGGGAAAAACTATGACACACACGGGAAAAAAAAAAAAAAATTCTACAACCTCAACAACACCAATACTTAACAATTATTTTTTTATAACTTGTGGAGCCTACCTAATCTGATGAAAGATGTTAACGTACATGTTATTGATTTTTTCATTGGGCCCTCTATCATTTAGGGCTGATTCATTTTGAAAGATTTCAATGTTTTCTAAAATTAATCGTTTACTAAGGTTCGGTTCGATATGTAGTATTTTTGGATCATCTAAATTGAATGAGTGTAAAGTGGTTATACAATGTTTACTGAGAGCAGTACTAGGGTCTAGATTTTCAACACTGCGTCTATGTTGTGACATTCTAGTGGCCAAGAAGTTTTTGGTTTGACCTATGTAGGGTTTTTTGCAATTGCGGCACTCAACTTGATACACACATCCTATCTTTTTTGAAGTTGGAATGATTTGCTTTAATGTAGGGAATAATTTTGAAAGCGGTTCAGAAATTTTAGTTGCAATTTTAAGATTATTGTCGTTACAAGCGGGTTTAAGGGCTGAAATAAGGTTTTCTGTAAGGTGTGGTACATATGTTAAGCTAGTATAATTATTAATTTCAAAATTTGGATGTACTATTTCATTGTTTAGATTTTGCTGTTTTAGTTTTTCATTATTACAAATTTTCTTTATGAGGAATTTTGGATAATTATATTTTGTAAGATTCGTGGTTATCTGGGCTATATTGTCACTCCAATATTGCTCATCACTAAGTGCGAACATTTTAGAGAACATATTCTTTACTATGTTTCTTTTCATATGAAACGGATGGTTAGAGTAGTAATTTAAGATTCTACCAGAATCCATAGGTTTTTATATATATTGAAGTTACATGTACCATTATTATTGTTTAAAATTGTTATATCTAAGAAATTTATACTATTATTTTCTGATTGTCGTTCAATTTTAAATGTAAGACCAAATCTATTGTTGTTAAATTTATTGTAAATAGCTGTAATATTTTTTTCTGGAGCAATTAGTATTAAATCATCAACATAAATTTTATTAGTTGCAAATCAAGGTCATTGGATTGGATCATTTCTGATAGAAATTGTTGCATAACGATGTCAGCAATTATAGGACTTAGTACACCTCCCATGGGTAAGCCAGTCTTTTGGATGTATATTTGTTTATCAAACATAAAATAGTTATGAGTAAGAGCAGACGTTAGTAATTCAAGGAAAAGCTCTTTAGAGATGTTAGTATAAGCTTTAAGGATGTCCCACTTTTCAGAAATGATGTTAATTGCAGTTTTTATTGGTATGTTTGTGAACATATTGTCCACATCTAAGCTAAACAGAACGTTATTGGGTTGAATAATTATATTATTGATTTCATCCTTTAAATCTATTGAATTTTTGACATTAAAATTATTAAAGTTTTTTAAGTTATTAAGTATATTAAGCAAGAATTTGGAGACATTTAGTAAAGGGTGGGTGTAACTACAAACAATAGGCCTTAATTTATCGTTTTTTGTCTTGTATGTTCCATAGATATCTGGTGCTATTGCAGTATAGGTAGTTTTTATTTTTTCTTTTAAAAAGTTAGTATTGTTAATGTTTCTATTGTAATCAGCTATTTCTTGGTTTACATCATTGACTTTTTTTGCAAGGGTGTTATTTAAGTTTTGCAGTTTATTTGTAGGATCTTTGTTTGATAGTTGATATGTAGTGGTGACAGATAGTAATTCTTTCATTTTATTGAAGTAATCGTTTTTTTCCAACATAATAATCTGTTTTGTTTTATCAGAATTTAAAAAAACTATAGTGGGGTTATTTTTTATAAAATTTTTTGTATTTTTTATATTTTTTTCCATTATTTTGTTTTTTTCCAGACTGTTTAAAAGTTTGTAATTAAGAGTTGTATTTATTTTATTTTTATGTATAAAATTTGTGACAATGTTAACAATTTTTCCACGAAATTTGTTTTTCCCATCCTCATTGTTTTTCCCAAACCAAGAAGAAGAATAAAAATTAAAGAGAATTAAATGTCCAACAGATTTTATTTATATTATATAAATATTTTTATTTATATTTTATTTATTTTATATTGATTTTTTATTGCTTCGTTTTTTATTGATTTGATGATCGTAAAGAAAAAGATTGTTGTTCTTTCTTGAAGTTTTTTATGAGTAGGAAAGTCTTAAAAATGAGCAAAAAAATAATGATTTCATCTTGCTATGAAAGGCGTATTTAGCAAGGGTCTATTCGCTCGAAAAAGATTCATAATTAATTCTGAAGGGCTTGAGGAAACTATCTTGTCTAGGAAGGTCTAAAATGTGTTTAAAGGGTTGAAATTTGTGAAAAAAAAAGGACCAAAACCACCCAGAAATGCGATTTTTTACGTCTAGAAAGGCCTTAATGTGTAAAAAGGGTCTATTTTCTGGAAAAGGGGTGGAAATTATGCATATATTAGGTGAACAAAATGAAACTCGGCTAAAATCTACCAAATTCAAATTTACCCTGTGGCTGAGTTTCATTTTGTACACCTAATAAATAAATATTGTAGGAAAATTGTAAGAAACCATTTAATTCTCTATAAATTTGTACTTAATTATTTTTTTCTAGGATGCACCATTTTCGGAAAATAATTTTATTTTTTTAAATAAATTTATCTTGAAAACAGTGCGTCCTAGAGAAAAAATGAATAGAATAAAATTTAAAGAGAATTAAATTTCCAACAGATTTTATTTAGTGCATTTTTTCAATATCTGTAACGGTTTACGATTTACAAGCCTTTAAAAAATTAACCTTCTTAATGGTTATACTTCAATAACCTTCTTACACGGAGAAGGTCAACTTTTGATGGACTTTAACGCCTAAAATGTTCAAAATTTTGAAAAAATGAACTACTAGGTGTACAAAATGAAACTCGGCTAAAATCTACAAAATTCAAATTTACCCTGTGGCTGAGTTTCATTTTGTACACCTAATATGAGTAGCCATTTTGAACTTTTAGGTTAGAACGAATTTGGATTTTATTGTCCCCTAAAAAAATAGTCCTTCGGAGAAAATTTAGGGGATTGATGGTCTTCTGGAGTAAAATATTTTGTTTTCAGGGAGTTTTTCCACTGCTCCTCTTCACAAGAAGGGCAAATTTTGCTTAGTTATGTCACAACTAAAAGACCTGAATGTCACGTATTTTGAAGGATTGTTTTGTAAAAGCAAGTGAAACCCATTAACTCGTTTCCTTTCTTTTTTTTACCTCATTTTATCGTTTTAAAAAGTAGATTAAGATAAACGTAAAAGCGAACATAAAGATCCAATGAAATCTATTTCGAAAGCGAAAAGATTCAAGATCACAACCGCAAAATGCGGTCTCAAAAAATTCTCACAATTTCTGAAGAAGACATCCATCAAAAAAGTGGTATTTGACCATGGATTGATGATAATTGGATGTTTGTTTCTTTCCGGGTATTTATTCAGGATGCTTATAAGTCCTTGGCCTTTCACTAGAGGGCATAATGCATCAGCCAAAACTTTGCCCTCTGAACTTCTTTTTTTCCACCTATAATTTCAAGGTTCAAGGGCTATTTTTATATTTCAAATGTCAAATTTTCGATAGGTTTTTTTATTTTAGAGATATCACGATTTTCGCCTCTTGTACCTTTGATCCGGATTTGAAATAATCTCATGCCTATAAATTTTCAAGATATAATAAGTCTTTTTGTGAAAGATTTGTTATTTTTGGAACAAGCTAAAGAAACTCAGCAGCAGGGTAAAATTGAATTTTGTAGATTTTAGCCGAGTTTCATTTTGTACACCTTGTAGTTCATTTTTTCAAAATTTTGAACATTTTAGGCGTTAAAGTCCATCAAAAGTTGACCTTCTCCGTGTAAGAAGGTTATTGAAGTATAACCATTAAGAAGGTTAATTTTTAAAGGCTTGTAAATCGTAAACCGTTACAGATTTTGAAAAAATGCACTAAATAAAATCTGTTGGAAATTTAATTCTCTTTAATTTTTATTCTATTCATTTTTTCTCTAGGACGTACTGTTTGCAAGATAAATTCATTTTAAAAAAAATTATTTTCCAAAAATGGTGCATCCTAGAAAAAAATAATTGAGTGCAAATTTATAGAAAATTAAACCTACAAGTTTTATTTATTAGGTGTACAAAATGAAACTCAGCCACAGGGTAAATTTGAATTTTGTAGATTTTAGCCGAGTTTCATTTTGTACACCTAGTAGTTCACTTTTTCAAAATTTTGAACATTTTAGGCGTTAAAGTCCATCAAAAGTTGACCTTCTCCGTGTAAGAAGGTTATTGAAGTATAACCATTAAGAAGGGTAATTTTTAAAGGCTTGTAAATCGTAAACCGTTACAGATATTGAAAAAATGCGCTAAATAAAATCTATTGGAAATTTAATTCTCTTTAATTTTTATTCTATTCATTTTTTCTCTAGGACGCACTGTTTTCAAGATAAATTTATTTTTAAAAAAAAATTATTTTCCGAAAATGGTGCATCCTAGAAAAAATAATTAAGTGCTTTAAAGAGAATTAAATTTCCTACAAGTTTTATTTATTAGGTGTACAAAATGAAACTCAGCCACAGGGTAAATTTGAATTTTGTAGATTTTAGCCGAGTTTCATTTTGTACACCTGGTAGTTCATTTTTTCAAAATTTTGAATATTTTAGGCGTTAAAGTCCATCAAAAGTTGACCTTCTCCGTGTAAGAAGGTTATTGAAGTATAACCATTAAGAAGGTTAATTTTTAAAAGCTTGTAAATCCTAAACCGTTACAGATATTGAAAAAATGCACTAAATAAAATCTGTTGGGAATTTAATTCTCTTTAATTTTTATTCTATTCATTTTTTCTCTAGAACGCACTGTTTTCAAGATAAATTTATTTAAAAAAAATTATTTTCCGAAAATGGTGCGTCCTAGAAAAAATAATTAAGTGCAAATTTATAGAAAATAAAATTTCCTACAATTTTTATTTATTAGGTGTACAAAATGAAACTCAGCCACAGGGTAAATTTGAATTTTGTAGATTTTAGCCGAGTTTCATTTTGTACACCTAATAGAAAACGAATAAATTTTAAAATTTTTAAAGTGCCTACAATGAAGAAGAAATGAGGAGATTATGCAATAAATATGGGGGAACAAAAATTTAAGCTAGTAGGAAAATACGATGACCACTGCAGGGAAGAGAAATGAGGAAGTCTAAAAAAAATCAATACTCTTTTCCCTTTTTTTTTTTGAAAATGAAGAAACGGTGTATATTTTATTTATATCCACGATTATTTAATTAAAACGTAAAAAAGCGTGGGATATAAAAAAATAAAAGCATCACGAGAGATCTATTTACATAAGTCGTCCATACACCATATTCACATCTTAATTTATGGATTATTGTCCGATATTTTTGACAGATTGTGCAATTTTCTTCCTCTTTTTTTCGCCGCCCCCACCTTCTTTGTTAGGAACACAATAGGTGTGGATTTCGAACAATCATTTTCGGCTATTGCGGAGAAAGCTCGTTGGTTGGTATTTAAAAATACATCTAGAATTATATATTCACTTTATATAAAGTTGTCAAGGAGAACTTGTAAATTGAAACACTTTCTTATGTATTTAAGTCTAGAGACTTATTAAACCGCCAGAGAATTTGCACGTTCGTTGAACTTTGGTATTACAATAACATCTGTTTGAAAGCGTTAAAATTAATCTCGTGGATTCTCGAGCAATATTCTGGCCCTTCAAATTCTCTTATGAAGGGGCCGAGAAGGCCCATTTCCGAAAACAGTACTTTGACGGTATTACAATAACTTCTCTTTGAAAGCTTAAAATTGAGGCGCTCCGGGTACGAAGGGCGAACTCAACAACCTATAATTTATTATGTAAATATTGTATTTACCTCTCAGACAGCTAATTTCTCTGGGCACATAAATATTTTTTTCAACTACAATATTTGAGAAATAATCAGAAATAATGATTTTTATAAAATAAAACATATGATCGCGATTTGAGTGCCATCGATAACTTCAACTTCACAAAAATTTTCTTTAATAATACCATTTTGATAATGGCGACCTATAGAAACATGAAAAATCTTATGTATTTAAGTCTAGAGATTAAACCGCCAGAGAATCTGCACGTTCGTTGAACTTTGGTATTACAATAACGTCTCTTTGAAACCATTAAAATTGATTCTTGAGCAATATTCTGGCCCTTCAAATTCTCTTATGAAGGGGTCGAGAAGGCCCATTTCCAAAAACAGTACTTCGATGGTATTACAATAACGTCTCTTTGAAAGCTTAAAATTGAGGCGCTCCTGGTACGAAGGGCGAACTCAACATCGGTCAAATTTTTTTTTTTTCATTTTCAGATTCTAGACCTCTTGGTGAATACACCCATATAATTTTTATGTTGAGTTCGCCCTTTTTTCCCCTTTAAATACGTAAAAACCGATATGCGGCAAAGCTCTCCGATATCATAAAGCGATATCCGAGCGGGTACAAAGGGCGAACTCCACAACCCCCACTCCTTTTCCCATTCCAGGGCATGACTTTTCTGTTGATTCGCCCGTAACATAAAAGTTTAAAATGTGAATATCTCGAAACTACGTTTTGTTGAGTTCGCCCTTCGTACCCGCAGCGCCTCGATTAATCTCGTCGATTCTCGAGTAATATTCTAGTACTTAAAATTCTCATATGAAGGGGTCGAGAAGGCCCATTTCCAAAAACCTTCCTTCGATGGAATTACAATAATGTATCTGTCTTTGAAAGCAATAATATTTATCTCCTTATACAAAATACAATTTTGCCAATTATATTTTCCCCTATCTATAACCTATAATTTATTATGTAAATATTGTATTTACCTCTCAGACAGCTAATTTCTCTGGGCACATAAAATATTTTTTCAACTACAATATTTGAGAAATAATCAGAAATAATGATTTTTATAAAATAAAACATATGATCGCGATTTGAGTGCCATCTATAACTTAAGCTTCACAAAAATTTTCATAAAGTCTCTTTGAAAGCTTAAAATTGAGGCGCTCCGGGTACGAAGGGCGAACTCAACATCGGACAAATTTTTTTTTTCATTTTCAGATTCTAGACCTTTGGTGAATACACCCATATTTTTATATTGAGTTCGCCCTTTTTCCCCTTTAAATACGTAAAAACCGATATGCGGCAAAGCTCTAACTGCGATATCCGAGCGTGTACGAAGGGCGAACTCCACAACCCCCACTCCTTTTCCCATTACAGGGCATGACTTTTCTGTTGAGTTCGCCCGTAACATAAAAGTTTAAAATGTGAATATCTCGAAACTACGTTTTGTTGAGTTCGCCCTTCGTACCCGCAGCGCCTCAATTAATCTCGTCGATTCTCGAGTAATATTCTAGCACTTAAAATTCTCATATGAAGGGGTCGAGAAGGCCCATTTCCAAAAACCGTCCTTCGATGGTATTGCAATAACGTCTCTTTGAAAGCGTTAAAATTAATCTTCTCGTACAAAATACAATTTTGCCAATTATATTTTTTCCCCTATCTATAACCTATAATTTATTATGTAAATATTGTATTTACCTCTCAGACAGCTAATTTCTCTGGGCACATAAAATATTTTTTTCAACGACAATATTCGAGAATTTTTCAGAAATAATGATTTTTTTATAAAATAAAACATATGATCGCGATTTGAGCGCCATCTATAACTTCACAAAATTTTTCTTTAGAAACTGTTCTTGTATCTTTAAAAAAAAAACATTTTGATAAAGGCGACCTATAGAAACATGAAAATCAATTTTCTAAGGGCTTTTTAAAAAGGGCGAACTCCACAACCCCCACTCCTTTTCCCATTCCAGGGCATGACTTTTCTGTTGAGTTCGCCCGTAACATAAAACTTTAAAATGCGAATATCTCGAAACTACGTTTTGTTGAGTTCGCCCTTCTTACCCGCAGCGCCTCAATTAATCTCGTCGATTCTCGAGTAATATTCTAGCACTTAAAATATTTTCATATGAAGGGGTCGAGAAGGCCCATTTCCAAAAACCGTCCTTCGATGGTATTACAATAACGTCTCTTTGAAAGCGTTAAAATTAATCTCCTCATACAAAATACAATTTTGCCAATTATATTTTTTCCCCTATCTATAACCTATAATTTATTATATAAATATTGTATTTACCTCTCAGACAGCTAATTTCTCTGGGCACATAAAATATTTTTTTCAACGACAATATTCGAGAATTAATCAGAAATAATGATTTTTAAAAACATAAAACATATGATCGCGATTTGAGTGCCATCTATAACTTACACTTCACAAAATTTTTCTTTAGAAACTGTTCTTATATCTTTTAAAAAAAACCATTTTGATAAAGGCGACCTAGAGAAACATGAAATTCAATTTTCTAAGGGCTTTTTAAATAAAAAAGTTTAATCATAAAATGAGAGAAAGATGACCTCGAGAAAGTAAAAACGGTATAATGTTGACCCTCCATTTAAAAAAATTTCTTTTTAAAAAGAAAATTCAGGTTCAAAACAGGATGTAACAAGTGTCCCAGACGCAAATAAAAGGTCTGAAGGTTGTCATTAGAATTTTTACGTCTAATTGGTAAATTTATCCGGAAATTCTTGATTTGAAGTGTTGGGAGATGGTACGCCTGCATTTTTTACAATGTGTGATATTTTAGAGTTCAAGGGCGACTTAAGGAGGTTATGTCCTGAAGGTTATTTTCTGAACTTTGCCACTTTCACCCTTTTAATTTATTGTGTTGAGACATTATTGCGCTACCGTGTAATTTTAGACCTATTCCATTCAATAATATTGGAACTTTTTTTTCTCCCCTCAATTTCAATTACAAATAAAAGAATAAACAGGGATGTTGTTCGTGTAGAAGTTGCGAAGGTTGTACGCGACTGGGGTACCACTCTCACGTTTTCTTCCCCTCCCGTACACGCCCCAAACTATATAAAGTCGAGGAGCGCTTCAAACCTGCTTTTAAACGAAATCTACAATGGCCCCGCTATTACTTTTACTCTGTAAGTTTTGACTAAAATTTTTTTTACAAATAGGATTTTTATTTTAATGAGTGAAGTGTTACACAATTAAATCCTGATAATAAGTGCAGTCGTGATTCAAGAGTTCTGTGAAAGGATTTGCAAGTGTCAATAATGTCATATTCGTGATTTTATTGAACCCTAAAGTTCCTATACGCCTTCAAATTTAATTTTACGTGATTTTTAACCTTCTTGAATGTTAATATGTGTTCGAGAAGGCCCATTTTTAAAACCTTCCTTCGAAGGTAATACAATAACGTGGTTTTAAAAGAGTTGAAATTCTTCTTTAAGAGTTAAATCTTATATTCTGAACAGAGTTTTGAACTCTTCTTTCTTTCTCATGTCAAAAAGGCGAGAAGGCCCATTTCTAAAAACCGTCCTTTGATGGTATTACAATATTGTCTCTTTGAAAGCATTAATATTTATCTCCTCATACAAAATACAATTTGCCAATTATATTTTTCCCCTATCTATAACCTATAATTTATTATATAAATATTGTATTTACCTCTCAGACAGCTAACTTCTCAGGGCTCATAAAATATTTTTTTCAACGACAATATTCGAGAATTAATCAGAAATAATGATTTTTTTTAAATAAAACATATGATCGCGATTTGAGTGCCATCTATAACTTAAACTTCACAAAATTTTTCTTTAGAAACAGAACTGTTCTTATATCTTTAAGGGGATATGAGGGTTTTAAGTTGGTTGCTTTGTACATTTTTCGTTGTGAGCAACGGTTTTCGGTTTTCCCTTCTATCTCGGAAACTGTCGCTCAAAACAAAAAAATGTTCTAAGTAAAAGTTGTAGGTATTAAAATTTACTACATAAAATATCTTATTAATTTTTTCCGTCAGAGCAATATTTTAGGAGATATGAAGGTTTTAAGTTTTCAGACAGGCTCTGTAGGATTATTAGTTTTAACCTCATAACTCCTTAAATATTGCTCTTACACAAATAATAAATAAAATATTTTGTAGGAAATCTTTGTACCTACAACTTTTACTTAGGACATTTTTTCGTTTTGAGCGACGGTTTCCGAGATAGAAGGGAAAAACCGAAAACCGTTGTTAACAAAGAAAAATTTGCATAGCAACTCACTTAAGAACCCTCATATCTCCTTAAATATTGCTCTGACAAAAAAACCAATGACGTATTTTTTGTAGGAAATTTTTGTAGCTACGACTTTTACTTAGGACGTTTTTCGTTTTGAGCGACGGTTTCCGAGATAGAAGGGAAAAACCGAAAACCGTCGGTAACAACGAAAAATTTGCAAAGCAACCAACTTAAATACTTCCATATCTCCTAAAGTATTGCTCTCACGAAAAAAACTAATAAAATATTTTATGCAGTAAATTTTAGTACCTACAACTTTTGCTTAGGACATTTTTTCGTTTTGAGCGACGGTTTCTGAGATAGAAGGGAAAAACCAAAAACCGTTGTTAACAAAGAAAAATTTGCAAAGCAACTCACTTAAAAACCATCATACCTCCTTAAGAAATTTTCAGTCCATTTTAAAAGTTTATCACGGGATCTGGAAAGCCCATTTCTTTTTTTTTTTTTTTTTTTTTTTTTTTTTTTTTTTTTTTTTTTTTTTTTTTTTTTTTTTTTTTTTTTTTTAAACCGTCCTTCAAGGGTATTACGATACTCGGGCTAATTTTTTTTGTGGCATAAGCTTGGGAAGTTATATATTTTTTTAAATCTACTAGGCCAATATTTGGGCAATTCTTGAATATTACTTAAAAAGTGCGATCCCACGGGAACCAATGGCGTGTGAAAGGTTTCTCATTTTTTTGAACTGACGAAAAAAAAATAATTCCCATATGATTTTTCGTAACTTTTATTCCGTTTAATTGGTCGATCGACGAGCACAATAATTTCCCAGGGACGGAACGAGGCGGAGACGTGGCTTTTGGATCAAGCCCTTAGCTTTTGCTTCTTGCATAACTGGGACGTGAAAGTAGAAGTGATCGACTCATTGTAACCCGCTGGTCACACGAAAGACTTCAAAAACTCCCCTTTTATTTTATGCCCTCCAGACCTATTTCACACTCGACCAATTTATAATATGAGCTATCGTTTTTTAATTGGTTCCGAAAGTATTTCACTTTCCACCCACGATAAAATCTTCACGTCTTTTTATGTAAAAATAAACTCAGCAAATCACGTCTCTAGAAAAGAAGAAAAGCCATCTTTTGCCACCAAACCAAGGCAATATGGCGAAAGCCGCCTTCTGGGCACATACTCTCACCTTAACACCTTTTAAAACGTGAATTAGGTCGGAATGTTATCAGAAAAATCTCTTAAAACGTTCATTTTTCTCCTTCTTAGTTAAAATTTGCATCAATGAAAGGTTTTTTACCTTGGGAAAGAAAAGGTCAGAAAAATTCAATATTGGCTAATTCGACACCGAAATATTATCTTAAAAAGGTTTTAAATTTGATCTTAAAAAAGGTCTTTGGGCAATATCGAAAAGTCATGCTGGAAAATTATCTGGCGGAATTCATTCATTCGACATAACATGCGATTATATCATGTTCTTTGGGGAATGCATTCTCTGAAATATCCGCAGACAATGAGATATGTCACACCTACAAGTATTTTAATCGCTCCGTATTGGGGCGCTGCATCCGAAATTAATTTAGGGAAAGCCAAAAAATTTTGTCGAATCATAAAAAAGTGGAAAAAAAAATTTTTTTAACCTCCAAAAATGACTTCAGATTCTTATTTAGCGCCAGAAAATTGTTTAAAAAAAATAACATATTAGGTGTACAAAATGAAACTCAGCCACAGGGTAAACTTGAATTGTAGATTTTAGCCGAGTTTCATTTTGTACACCTAGTAGTTCATTTTTTCAAAATTTTAAACATTTTAGGCGTTAAAGTCCATCAAAAGTTGACCTTCTCCGTGTAAGAAGGTTATTGAAGTATAACTATTAAGAAGGTTAATTTTTAAAGGCTTGTAAATCGTAAACCGTTACAGATATTGAAAAAATGCACTAAATAAAATCTGTTGGAAATTTAATTATCTTTAATTTTTATTCTATTCATTTTTTCTCTAGGACGCACTATTTTCAAGATAAATTTATTTTTAAAAAAATTATTTTCCAAAAATGGTGCATCCTAGAAAAAAATAATTAAGTACAAAATAGAGAATTAAATTTCCTACAATTTTTATTTATTAGGTGTACAAAATGAAACTCAGCCACAGGGTAAATTTGAATTTTGTAGATTTTAGCCGAGTTTCATTTTGTACACCTAATATTTGAGGCAAAAATTTGAGCAAAATTTTGGGTTTTGGGAAGAAATGAAAATTAATTTCAAGGGCGTGGGAAAAATTAAAAAAAAAAATCTTTCTAAAATTTCACTTTTCCGTCTCATCATACTTTAGAAAAATCACACATTAAAAACCCATCTTTCCCTTTTTACTTTTTTTTTACCTACCTTAAAAATTAAAAAAAAAAGAAAAATTTCTCATTTTTTTAACACAAAATTTTCTACTTTCCAGATTTTCTCATATGTGGTGTTAGATATTAAATTGTTTTAGCATTAACCCGAGAAAGTAAATCAGAACAAACCGGATTTCATGAGGGAGAAAGCAAAAAAAAATATATTACATAATTTTTTGTACTTAAAAATACCGAAATGTATTCCAGTTTTGAACGAAAAAATCCGGAAGTAAAGAAAATTTTGACAAATCGGGGAGAAAGTTTACGTTTGTGCTTTTAATTTCTTCATGAATAGAAGCCGGTGACCATTCATCGGCTTGTTACGTCGATTCCCGGAAATGTCGCTTATCACGGAAGGACAAGGATAATAACCAAGATTCACCGGTCACTTGTATAATTTTATTCCCTTGTTATTCAAAACCGCTAATCATGATGAAATCGGAAAAAAATAAAGAATTCTCTTCCTATTTTTTGAAAATTGCTTTCAGTCGTGAATAAGTCAAGGACTTCTTTCATTTTTCCCCCTGTGAATCTGGGCCCAGATGGGAGCATTTGCGATATTGCCCGTACATTTTGACACGCCTAGTAAAGTTGCATATTTGCTTTTATTTTTCGACCTTAGACTATTTTTTACATAACAAGTTTTTTCAATGTTGCACACTTGTTACCCACGCGCTGTCCCACCTATTAATCGTTTAGAATTTGGCTTGAAAAAGAGATTATGTAGAAAGTGAATTTCTGACTTTTCATTCATAAATCGTCGACCTCCAAAACTGTTAAATCTTTAAGGTCGAGCGCTTCCGATTACGCATTCTAGGCTCGTTCCGAATATTTCTGACGGAGAAAGTCTTTTTTAAATTAAAAAAAGTCTGTCTTTCCGTATTCAGAGATTATTGGAAACTTGTTAGGCCTCCTGGCAATTAAGGAACGCTTCCTTTCTCGAGAAAATCCACCGGAAAAAAAACTTCTAGTTCGAAATGAAAGCTACAAAACTTAACTTTTCATAGATTTTGAGATTGTTGGTAAACTGCTGGGCCGATTTTTATGATTACAATGCTCACTTGAACAAAACGATCTCAAATTTGTCTGTGGTTCCGGCCGGCCATAGCATTTTTTCCGGAACACTTACGGCCACAGTTTTCATCCGATTTTCACCAAATTTTCACACAAATTTCTTTAGCCGGTGAAGAAGAATGTAACGAGGGCGATTTTTGAATTTCGAAAAAATGCCGGAGATATGTCTGTTTGAAATTTTGAAAGTTGGTCCGATTTTCACCAAATTTTCACCAATTACTCCTTATATTTTGTAAGAATTTTTGGTCTAAAAAAATTGCCACTTTTTAATTTTTTTTTTTTTAGTAGGGAGAAATTCCATACTTCTACCCATTACGAGAAGCACATCCGTAGGCCAAAGAGCCCATTATTTCTACCTTGACACTTAAAAAAATTTTCGAAAGAAAAAAAAAAAAAAAAAAAAGAACTTAAAAATTTTTTAGAAAAAAAAACTAGAAAAAATAACTCGCAAAATTTTCCGAAAAAGAAGAAATGAAAACTTTTTGAAAAAAAAACTTAAAAAATTTTCGGAAAAAAAACTCGGAAAAGTTTAAAAAAAAAAAACTTAGAAAATCGTTAGAAAAAAAAACTCGGAAAATTTTTTGAAAAAAACAAAAAACAATAAGAGAAAGAACTTCCCCCTCCCTTATACTTTATACTTTCCCCTATATTCCCCCTCCTTTATACTTTCCCTCCGTTCGTTATACTTTCGTTCCCTTATACTTCCCCCTTCGTTATACTTCCCCTCCTATATTGTCACTTCTCTTTAAGGAAGTTTTCGTTGGAAGCTCTTCAAACCAGTACTTTAATAAGAATCCCTATTTTTTATTTCAGATTCATAATCTACGCAAAATATCAAGTTGATTTGACTATTCATATGTCCTCTTTGGAAAACTTCAAAAAAATGCCAAATTTAGGAGTTTTTTGGTTCTTAAATCAGCTAAATTTGGCATTTTTTGCAGTTGGTGTCGCTCTGGGGTACCCTGTATACAAAAAAAACTTCAAAAAATGCCTAATTTAGGAGTTTTTTTTGTCTAAAATCAGCTAAATTTGGCATTTTTTGCAGTTGGTGTCGCTCTGGGGTACCCTGTATACAAAAATCTACCAAAATACCCGTCCAAAAATAAGGGGGTTTACATTACCTTTTTTTTCTGTACTACTAAATGCTTTGCCGCAAAGTTGCTGGTTCACTCTAGTTAGAACACTGTATAACAGTGAATCTACAAAGCCTCATCAGGTGTACCATACCCTCAGCGGGGTTCCCAATGTTTTCGCGTTCTCCTGATCCACCGGGCAGAATTTTAGGAGTTTTCCTCGGTTTTTGGACGGAGAAACCTCACAGGAGAATGGGCACCCCTTGACCTTGAGATGGTAGAGACAACGGAAAGCACCAAGCTTCCATAGCTCCCCAGATTTCCTCAGGCCCCTACATCTAATTGGGAGTTTTTTTGGCTTATGGCAGCATCTGTAGCTGAATTTGAGCTAAAATTGGGCCCTAAAAGTTCTATAAGTCAACACGAATATTGTCTCATACTCTTCAGGATGCGTGTGATTAAACGGTTCTTTAAATAAGAGTATAATTGAGAAGAAGAAAAATTACTAGTCATTTAGGTCTTACATAAAGCGTAGATAATTGTGAGGAGAATTTTCTTTCGAAAGGGGAAAATGTTTATTTATGAAATTGACATCATAGGGAAGCATGCTTTTTGCAGAAAAAGGCATCGTGTTCAATATTGGGACTCGAGTTCTCACGAGCTTCCAGTCAAACATACTTCACGAAAGAGTACGTGGAGCACGAAGCGACAACCTGACAAAAGATTTTTATCTCGCTAACAACAAACAATTTGTGCTGTCGATTTCTGAATCAACGTTTTCCCCCAGTTGACAAATCCCTTGTTCTTATTTTAATTTGTTTTTTTCTTTAAGCAGTTTTATCGTTTTTGGGGAACAATGTCTTATGTGATGCAGACAAGCAGGCAGATAAAAGGCAGGCACAGGTCAGCGCGGAACAGCAGTATATTCAGCCTGGGCAAGCAACTATTCAAGTCAGTTTTTACAAAACTTATTTTTATGAATTTAATTTATTTTAAAATTCTAGCTTCCGGCGGAATATTTAAGTTTGCTGCAGCAGTTGGGAGGTCAGGGTCTCGCTCAACCTGAGTATCAACAGATCCCGATTGAAAAGTATGAGCTAAATTAAGAATTTATGAAATATTAATTTTTTTTTAGTCCGAGAGCTCCTCAACGATTTGTAGGTCAGCCGCCGAGGCCGCCACCTGCGAGGTTGTCGCCACAAGCTGAAGAGCAGAGAAGACTTCAAGAAGCGGTAGCCCAGAAGAATATAAGAGAGCAGGAAAGAAGGGACGAACAAAGACAGCAAACTGCACAATTGCTTCAGTATTACCAACAGCAAGGAGTCGACCCTCAAATTATCCGTCAGCTTCAGAACCCACGTTTACAACCACAGCAGACGCAACAGTTGCATCAAGCAGCTCAAGTTCAGGCACAGCAATCGGGCCAACTTCAGGCGCAACAAATTCAGGCACAACAATCTGCCCAATTACAAGCACAACTTTATCAGCAATATCAAGTTCCTCAATATGTACGTGAGGCACAACCTACCCCTCAGCCACAGTATGTTAGAGAAGCTCCTCAGCCGGCACCTCAACCGCAGTATATTCAGCAAATCCCGGACAGAGTTTCTTACAGTCAGGTTAGATTTGGGACGACGAAATTGACCCCTCAGCCGACCCTTGTTGGGCAGGCTGCTCGTCCTAGAATTCAAAGCACACCTGATTACAGGCAGGTTGAATATCAGCCACAGTATCAGCAGTTAGTTTATCAGCCGCAAGTAGGCAAAGCTGTTGTCGTCGACCAAAAACAAACTCCTGAACAATATTTAATTGAGACGACCAAACCAGCGGAACAGAGGGAAAGAGCGCCTGTTTATTTTCGCCCACAACCAAATTACGATGAAGTTCAAGCATCGTTAGCTGCTCAACAGCAACAGGTGCAGTATGCACAACAAGTCCAGGAAGGAACCCCTTCAAGATCGGCGATTTATGTATCAACTTCAAGAACGCCTACTGCCCAACCAGTCTACGCTCGTCAACAAATTGAAGAAGTCCGACTTCCCAAAAGCCAGAACCGAAGGCCCCTCACGCAATCTGAACTCGGCGCTTTGATTGACGCTGGATTCAAAGTGACCCCATCTCCTCAATATCAGTACGACCAGCAATACTACCGAGGGATCGGAAAAAGGCAAAACAAGCCCATCCCAAGGCCTGTCGCGTTGACGGAACAGGAAAGACAGAGCCTAGCGCGTCAAGGGATCTCGAATTTATACAGGGTAGAATCGGCTGAAAGTCAAGCCCCGCCGACCTACGTTCTTGCCATCGGAGGACCCTCTCCAACAAAGCAATAATTTATTTTCCTATAATTTATTATTTTTCTTAATTTAAATTCCCGCCTGTAAATACGCCAATCGCATTGTGAATAGACGAAAAATCAAAACATCTCTTTTGTGACAGAAAATTAAAATTTTTTTTTACAGTTTTTTAATTATGGCTAATAATCATCCTGAAAACCTAATTTCAAAAAAAATTTCTTGATATTTTCAAGATAAAAAAGCAAGATTTTATGGATATTGGATGAAAATTTTGACAATGAAGTTCGCAAAGGGAAAAAAAAGTTTGTCCCAAAAATTTAGAACAAAAAGGGCATTACTACATTTAAACAAAAATCAGCCTAACTTGGTAGGTTTTTTTAAATTTTGTAAGAACGAGGAATTAGGGTTGTTGCGATACTTCCGATATATCGGAATACAATTTTTTTCCTTCCGATATTTGCGATATTTCCCTAACGATATGAATCCGATATTTCCACGATATGAATCCGAAAGAAAAATGGGGCAACACATGGATAACTTATAACTTATCAGTTATCAGTGATAATTGATAACATCCATACGATATACAGGGTGTCCGGAAACACATGGCAAGCGTCTGGGAGAGCGTTAAAAGTGGTTTTACGAAAAAAAGTTAAATGTAAACCCCCTTAATTTAAATCAAAGAATTTGATGGTGTAGTTTAAAATCCGCCTGGATATACAGGGTGTCCCAGACACAACCTAACTTCGTTATTTCAAATGAGAACCCCTATTTTTTATTTCAGATTCGTAATCTACGCAAAATTTCAAGTAGATTTGAGTACTCATATGACAATTTTGGACAACTTTTAAAAAATGTCAAAATTTAGCGTTTTTTGCGCTAAAATCCGTTAAAATTGACCTAGGAGACTCGTTTTTTTTTAATTCCACTTATTTTTTCCCGAAGAAACCAACTGTCTCAAGTTTGAGCATCTTCGCATTCTGCATCACGAGATTTCGTCGCTAATGGCCTTTTTTCAAGTTTAACTCGAAATTCCATACTTCAAAAATGGAAATTAGCGATTTGTTGACGGAATTTTAATTTTTGATGCATAAACACAAAAGACGCTGTAGCTCTTTCAAAATTTGTGGTCCGAAAGAAAAATTCCTTTCAACAAGTGCTAATTTTCATTTCTGAACTAAAAATTTGGGTTCTAACTTGAAAAAAGGCCATTAGCGACGAAATCTCGTGATGCAGAATGCGAAGATGCTCAACTTTGAGACAGTTGGATTCTTCGGGAAAAAATAAGTGGAATTAAAAAAAAAACGAGTCTCCTAGGTCAATTTTAACGGATTTTAGCGCAAAAAACGCTAAATTTTGACATTTTTTAAAAGTTGTCCAAAATTGTCATATGAGTACTCAAATCTACTTGAAATTTTGCGTAGATTACGAATCTGAAATAAAAAATAGGGGTTCTCATTTGAAATAACGAAGTTAGGTTGTGTCTGGGACACCCTGTATATCCAGGCGGATTTTAAACTACACCATCAAATTCTTTGATTTAAATTAAGGGGGGTTTACATTTAACTTTTTTTCGTAAAACCACTTTTTAACGCTCTCCCAGACGCTTGCCATGTGTTTCCGGACACCCTGTATATCGGAATATCGATATTTGTACCGATATTTTCCTTCAGATATATCGGTTCATCCGATATTTTCCTTCCGATATATCGGTTCATCCGATATTTTCCTTCCGATATATCGGTTCATCCAATATTTTCCTTCCGATATATCGGTTCATCCGATATTTTCCATCCGATAAATCAGTTCATCCGATATTTTACTTCCGATATATCGGTTCATCCGATATTTTCCTTCCGATATTTTCCATCCGATATATCGGTTCATCCGATATTTTCCTTCCGATATATCGGTTCATCCGATATTTCCCATCCGATATATCGGTTCATCCGATATTTTCCTTCCGATATATCGGTTCATCCGATATTTTCCTTCCGATATATCGGTTCATCCGATATTTTCCTTCCGATATATCGGTTCATCCGATATTTTCCATCCGATATATCGGTTCATCCGATATTTTCCATCCGATATATCGGTTCATCCGATATTTTCCATCCGATATATCGGTTCATCCGATATTTTCCATCCGATATATCGGTTCATCCGATATTTTCCATCCGATATATCGGCTCATCCGATATTTTCCATCCGATATATCGCTCATCCGATATTTTCCTTCCGATATATCGGTTCATCCGATATTTTCCTTCCGATATATCGGTTCATCCGATGTTTTCCTTCCGATATATCGGTTCATCCAATATTTTCCTTCCGATATTTTTGAAAAATATCGTATCATATAAAATATCGGAAGGAAGGCCATATCGAATCAACTCTACGAGGAATTTATGAATCAGAAAACCAAAAATGTGTCCATTAATTTTTTATTTAATAACAAAATAGACGTAAATAATTAATTTTCTATTGTCAAGACAAAAAAAAAAGAGGAAGTAGAAACAGATAATTAGAGAAAAAAAATGCTTTTTTTTTTATTTATAAAATTCGTGTTCAGACTCGTCTTTCTTAATATTATTTTTATAACCTTTTTCGAAGTCTTTAGCGAGTACGATGTAGCGATTTTCTCTGACGGCGTGCATACCAGCCTGAAAAAAAAAGTAAAAGCAATGTTCTTTTAAAAAGATGTTTTACCTCTTGACAAATAGCATTGATGTCAGCGCCAGAGATACGATCAGGTCGGGCAACATAATCTTCAAGGTCGACTTCTTCGCTCAGGTTCATTTTAGCCGTGATAGTCGAAAAGACCAATCTTTTCTGCCTCCTGTCGGGCAAAGGGAACTCAATTTTTCTATCGAGTCTTCCCGGTCTAAGAAGAGCCGGATCTAAAGTGTCTGCACGGTTTGTCGCCATAATAACCTTAAAAGAATATATAAATTTTAATGTTTTAGAGGAAACATACTTTGACATTAGTAGTTTGATCGAATCCATCCATTTGGTTGAGAAGTTCAAGAAGAATACGCTGAACTTCACGATCAGCTCCTGTCTGAGCGTCAAACCTTTTCGTAGCAATAGCATCGATTTCGTCGATAAAAATAATCGCCGGAGCATTTTCTTTAGCAAGCCTAAATACATCCCTAACCATCCTAGGTCCTTCCCCGAGGTATTTTTGAACAAATTCAGATCCAACAACGCGAATAAACGCAGCTAAAAAAAATAATTAAACATAACTAAATATGAAGCAAAGTACCAGTGGTATGATGTGCGACTGCTTTAGCAAGCATAGTTTTGCCACAGCCGGGAGGACCGTACATGAGGACACCACGAGGAGGATCAATTCCGATTTGACGGTACAGCTCGAAATGCGTCAAAGGAAGTTCAACAGCTTCACGAATCTCTTGCTTCTGCATATCCATACCTCCAATATCAGCATACTGAACATCCGGCTTCTCATCTTCACAAAAAACAATGTAAATGAAGGATCTTAATGCAGTTTGAGAACTAACCTGCTTGAAGCATGGAAATGGAAGAATCCGCTTCCGGAGGGAGAACGTCAACTAAAGCATTGCTATGCTTGTGCAAAGCGACGCTCGCTGATGGCTTCAGAAGCTCACGATCGATTGTCGACAATATTCTGACATAATAGTTCGAACCTAAATGGAAAATTTGAAAACTTCAAATACGTCAACTAATACTATATTTAGACCATGAGGCCAAAAAGCCTCTATTTGGTCTGAAGGACTATCTCCCAGAAAACATCCGTGGAGGGTAATAAATAACTTCTCTTCAAAAAAGTTCAAAAAACGAACCTGTAGTACTTCCGACGATTCCTGTATTTTGGTCGACAGCTTCTAAAAACTGTCCAATCACAAGAGGGACACTTTGAATCCTTTTCACCTCTTCTTGAGCATGAAGATACTCCTTTTTAAGATTTCTCTGCTCATCTTTTATATATTCTTCTTGAACAGCCAGAAATTCCAATTGCCTCTGAAGTTTCTGTGAAAAAAAAAGTCAAAAACCCCAAAATTTTAATTCAGCCATTACTTTAAATTTTGTAAATAAATCTTGGTCATTTTCATCGGTTAAGTTGGGACCCAAAATCGTCGTCAGTTTAGCATCTTGGCTATTCTCCTCCTGAAAATAAAACAAGAATTATACTAAGAAAAAATCAATATTCTCCATTTAACCATTTTTATAAAGTGATTTAGAGATTTCCGAAAATTAATAGTTTTGTTACAAAAATGTTCGAATTTACCTTGTCCGGTAAAATAATACCGATTTCTTCCATTTTTATAATTCGCAGGTGAAAAAATTAAAAGCGAATTGTAAAAAAACTTGAAAAATTTTGTGAAAATAGAGTAGAAAATAAGCAGAGTCACTCGTAAACACAAAATAACCTCCACGAAACTCGAAAGTTGAATATGAACAGTGTTGTGAAGCAGTGTTGCCAACGTTTGGTTCCAAGATCAATATTTCAAACATCGATAAAATGTTTTCTTTTGGTGTTGGTTTTTGAGAAGGTTTTTTCTGGTTTTGAAAAGTCTTTTGATATAATGACTGAATAATGAAGATATAAAAGAAAAGAGGAAGCGCGGAAAAATTTAAGTAGGGCGCCACCGAATTCGAATAGTGTCCTGGCAAGATTAGTGGATCCCAGGCTTCGTGGACTTTGGACACCCCATATTTGGGGTTCCCTTCAATCTTTTTAACTTCCTTAAAGAAGTTATTGTGACACCCTCCACGTCGGGTTTTTGGGGAAGGGTCTTCCAGACCCCGTAGGATAAATTCGATTATGGATCTACACCGATCACAACTTTGTCTGTGGTTCCGGCCGGCCGTAGCACTTTTCCCGGAACACTTTACGGCCACAGTTTTCATCCGATTTTCACCAAATTTCTTTAGCCGGTGAAGAAGAATGAGGGCGATTTTTGAATTTCGAAAAAATGGCGGAGATATGACTGTTTGAACTTTTAAAAAATTCGCTGCGGCCGAATCGTTGGTCCGATTTTCACCAAATTTTCACCAATTACTCCTTATATTTTTTACGAATTTTTGGTGTAAAAAAAATTGCCACTTAGAAAATTAAAAAAAAGAAAAGAAGACGAAAACCCGGAAAATTTTAGAAAAAAAAACTTAGAAAATTTTTCGAAAAAAAAGGAAAACCCGGAAAATTTTTCGAAAAAAAACACAAAACTTCCCCCTCCCGTATTCTTTCCCACCTTTATACTTTCGTTCCCTTATACTTCCCCTTCTGTTATACTTCCCCTCCCATATAATTCCCCCCTCCGTTTTACGTCCCCTCCGTTATACTTCCCCTCCTATATACTCCCCCTCTGTTATACCTCCCCTCCCATATACATCCCCCTCCGTTATACTTCCCCTCCTATATACTTCCCCCTCTTCTCTTCTCTTTAAGGAAGTTTTCGTTGGAAGCTCTTCAAACTAGTACTTTGGTATAGCAATAACCTTTTCAATGAATTTTTTCAAGGCACAGAAAATGATGGCTTTCCTCAATTTTTGGGCAAAGCCTTTTCACCTTCACTCTCATATTTTTTAGCCCAAAAACTCTATTTTGATTTTTGCTACATTTCTCGTTAATTTCTTTCAATATTTCGACTGTAGTGTGGACATCATTTTTATTTATTTGATTTTACGAGTACCATTGTGCAAAGTAGAAACCTAACAAGTTGGAGATATTTTAAAACCTGGGGATAAAAAAATTTTTTGCGCAAAGAAAATAGAAATTTATTTAACAAAAGAAAAAACAAATTTAAAAGAAGGATGAAAAAAACAATAAAACATTATTAATGGTGTCCATGCTTTTTGTAGTAAACGGGTACAGGGTGGTAACTATGAAGTACGTAGTTCTGATAGGAAGTAGCGTGGCCGTGTCCATGTCCGCCGCCTCCGTGGTGATGGCTGTACTCTCCCCCGAGGGCAAAAGCCGCCAGAACCAAAAGTATGAGCATCTGAAAAAGAAAAGTCATTAACAATGATATAAAACTTTCATCCTTTTTTTGTTTCAATCAGCAGGAAATTACGTGACGTTACACCTGAACGAGTCAACGGATTTGACTTTTTTTTTAGTTACCGAATTTCCCATTAGAGAGGATCTTTATTTAAATAAACGTTTGTATTTCATAACACTAAGCGAAACTTCAGTGGAAAAAATGTCCGTAGTATAGCTCCAAGAAAGCAAGAAACGATGGCTGAAGAAAAAATTTTCTGCATCCATTATCAATGATAGAAAATAGTGTTCAGGTGTTAAAATAGGTTTTTTTTTTCCTTCTCATTTTCCTCGGCTCATCTATCGAGTTGACAGAGCGTGTGCCTTAACTAAATTCAACTGAATCGAGATGTTGGGTAAATAAAAGAAATCTGTAGACCCCCAAATAATTTATTTATTTTCTTTTATTTTAACTTAAATGAAATAATAGCTCAAAGATCATTTTTGTCATATTCCATCTCTAGAATCGGAATAAATAAGAGCTTCCAACGAAAACTTTCTTAAAGAGAAGGAACAATATAGGAGGGGGAAGTATAACGGAGGATAAGTTTAGGGAGGGGAAGTATAACGGAAGGGAAGTATAAGGAGGGGGGAAGTATAACGGAAGGGAAGTTTAGTGAGATATAGGGAGGAGGAAGTATAAGGGAGAGGAAGTTCAAGGACGGGGAAGTACAAAGGAGGGGAATAATAATTTCAAGCATTTAGATTTAAAATTCGTAAAAAATACAAGGAGTATTTTTGGTGAAAATCGGACCAACCGTTCGAACGCAGCGAATTTTTAAAAATGTCAAACAGACATATCTCCGCCATTTTGCGTAATTCAAAAATCGCCCCGTTTACATTCCTGTTTGCTGACTAAAGAAAATTGAGTGAGGTGAAAATCGGTTGGTGGAAGAATTCCGGAAAAAAGGAACTATAGCGCGATTTCTTGGCATACAAAGGAACTATAGCGCGATTTCTTGGCATAAAAAGGAAGTATAGCGCGATTTCTTGGCATAAAAAAGAACTATAGCGCGATTTCTTGGCATAAAAAGGAACTATAGCGCGATTTATTGGCATAAAAAGGAACTATAGCGCGATTTCTTGGCATAAAAAGGAACTATAGCGCGATTTATTGGCATAAAAAGGAACTATAGCGCGATTTCTTGGCATAAAAAGGAACTATAGCGCGACTTCTTGGCATAAAAAGGAACTATAGCGCGATTTCTTGGCATAAAAAGGAACTATAGCGCGTCTCGGCATAAAAAGACGCTATAGCGCGATTTCTCGGAGTAGAGAGACCCTATAGCGCTATTTCTCGGCATCAATTTCTTGCAATCATCAAAAAACCATAAACTACGGCCGGCCGGAACCACAGACAAAGATGAGATCGGTAATGAATTCGATTTGACCCACGGGGTCTGGAAGGCTTTTCCCCAAAAAACGCGACGTGGAGGGTAAAACAATAATTTCTGTAAAAAAGTTAAGAATCTTCTTTTTTTTTCATATTTTAATAGGATTAAAATGGCCGTAAAGTGTCTGTTGACGGACGGCCGGCACCACAGACAACCTCATAGTGAAGATCAATAATAGGAAGGCCCTTTTCCGGAGACATGGAGAGTTTTACAATAATTTCGTTTTGAGGAAGTCATTTCTCTTTTCAAAGCGAACCTCCGTGAGTGTGGAAAAATCGAAGAAAAAGGTTCCTTACCAAAGTCACACGTTTTTTATAAGTAAAATCATACCTTAAGCAAGTAGTACATGTTACTTTTTTTAAAATCCACGGATTCACAAACAAAAGAAAAAAAAAGGACTGCTTCTGTGAGAGGCGTGAGTTTGTCTTTTATACAGGGTGACATAAAAGGCTTTCCCCCTCTGCAATATCTCTTCCCCGCCACCGCCGCATTGCATTTTATTTAATGATCCTAAACCAATTGATTGAAAATTTGAAAGTAAACTAGGTATAATAAAATCACTAAAGCATAAAAATAATCCATTTTAAGTAATTTACGACTAATATTTCAAATATCTTCGAACTGTGTAGTTACTTAGTCCTTTTATTATTTTACAGTAGCTAATTAAATTTATTTAGGATCTAAGTCTAAGATGTTTTAGATCAAGGATTAATATTTATCTTAAAAAATTTGGTGGCCTAAAATAAAGTACAAAATCTGCAGTGGAAACGGCATTGAATTTTTTCATTTTCCTTTCGGGGGGACCTTTCTACCTATAGCTAATGGCTAATGAGATTGCGAAAAACGAACCTTGCCGGATTTCTTCGTCTCTACACCGGGCAAGAAATTATTTTACGGCCCAAAACGAAAGGGATTGTGCTCAACCGGTTGTAAAATTAAAAAAAAAAATAACGAAAGAAAAGTAAAGAAAAATAACCGTGAAGGTTGACAAAAAAAAATCTCCTTTCAATTTTCATAAAACTTAAATAATTTAGCGTCACCATTGATTTTATAATCCCTGTTTTCCGAGTACATAAATTAAAGAAATAGTAAAAATGGAAATTTTCACATTTTAATTTTTATTGCGTGTGTATTCCGCAAGGGGGTTGATTTTACTATCGAACAATTAACCAATAATAGAGGAAGAAATGACTGTGATAACGGGTATCTCACGACGCGTTTCGGCTTAAAAAGCCTTTTCAGGTGAGTTATTCCCTCTATCACAACATTTCTATCTTTCCACTGTGAACCTATCTCGGAGAGATTTAGTGGATAAAGCGGGAAGCCGGAAACAAACCGTCTCCCTAAAGCTCACCGCCGCCACCGTTCTCCAAGATATTAGGTGTACAAAATGAAACTCGGCTTAAATCTACAGTTTCATTTTGTACACCTAATAAATAAAAATTGTGGGAAATTTAATTTTCTATAAATTTGTACTTAATTATTTTTTTCTAGGATGCACCATTTTCGGAAAATAATTTTTTTTTAAATAAATTTATCTTGAAAACAGTGCGTCCTAGAGAAAAATGAATAGAATAAAAATTAAAGAAAATTAAATTTCCAACAGATTTTATTTAGTGCATTTTTTCAATATCTGTAACGGTTTACGATTTACAAGCCTTTAAAAATTAACCTTCTTAATGGTTATACTTCAATAACCTTCTTACACGGAGAAGGTCAACTTTTGATGGACTTTAACGCCTATAATGTTCAAAATTTTGAAAAAATGAACTACTAGGTGTACAAAATGAAACTCGGCTAAAATCTACAAAATTCAAATTTACCCTTTGGCTGAGTTTCATTTTGTACACCTAATAGGTTCACAGAGAAAAGATAGAAATGATTGTGATAGAGGGAATAGCTCACCTGACGAGGCTTTTTAAGCCGAAACGCGTCGTGAGATACCCGTTTTCACAGTCATTTCTTCCTCTATTATTGGTTAATTGAATGGAAATTTTTTCTATTAGAACTACTGCCTTTTTGTCAATTTAAAAATTCTCTAATTCGCCAAGGGGAGCTTTAAAACGGGTGCAAATGGCGGTGCTTCACCTCCAGTTCACTCAATAGTTTAGGTTAAAAGTTTCTTCTTCTTTTTTTTAATTTTTGAAGGGCTTTAACTCAACTTTCTTATGGTGTTTTTGAAGCGATCTTGAAATGAAAGGTACCTACAGAAAAAAAATTTTAAAGGCCAAAGGGAAAGGAGCTTGTGTCAAGAAAGACGGGGACTGAAAACTGGGAATTAGTCCTCATAATGCAGATCAAGGTTGGACAAGTTGGAGGTTTTCAGGATTTTAACAGCTTTTATTCTAAAATGATAAGTTGATCATTTTGTATTGGTGAGTCGCAAGAAAATTGCGAAAAAGCAAACCACTTGTTGCAACCTGAGGAAAAAAGGTTTCATTTATCAGCGCTGATCATGTCTGGTGTTCAGAGACCGAAACAATAATTGTAATTAGTGGCTAGCAGAATTGTTACATCAAACTATGTAGATTGCGGTTATTTTCGGCCAATCGTTTGGCTTACATTTTCAAATTTTAACAAGATCCAATTTTAATTTTATAGTAGCCACTTTGTAATGAAATTGATTTTTCTATGTAATCGATGAAGGAATAGATTCTTTTGCGAAAAAATTGTTTCATTCGCCAAGGCTATCTTTCAAATTTTTAACGCTACAGGAGTACAATATTGCATTGTGAAATGACACCGGCAAGAAGTGTGATGGAAGAATGAGATAGAAAGTTGACAGTTTTTTTCCTGTAAAACCTGTAAAACTCATACTGCGTTCGCTGACTTAAAAAAGTACTGGTTTGAAGAGCTTCCAACGAAAACTTCCTTGAAGAATAGTAACAATATAGGATGAAGGAAGTTTTCTTTTTTATTTTATGAAAAATTTTCCGGGTTTTTTTTCGAAAAATTTTTTAAGTTTTTTTTTAAATTTGCGCTTTTTTAACTTTTTTTTTGAAAAATTTTTTAAGTTCTGTTTTTTGAAAAAAATTTTAAGTGTCAAGGTAGAAATAATGGGCTTTTTCGCCTAGGAATGTGCCTCTCGTAATGGGTAGAAGTACGAAATTTCTCCCTACTAAAAAAAATAATAATAAAAAAAGTGGCAATTTTTTTACACCAAAATTCTTAAAAAATATAAGGAGTAATTGGTGAAAATTTGGTGAAAATCGGACCAACGGTTCTGCCGTAGCGAATTTTTTAATATTTCAAACAGACATATCTCCGCCATTTTTTCGAAATTCAAAAATCGCCCTCGTTTCATTCTTCTTCACCGGCTAAAGAAATTTTGGTGAAAATTTGGTGAAAATCGGATGAAAACTGTGGCCGTAAAGTGTTCCGGAAAAATGCTACGGACGGCCGGCACCACAGACAAAGTTGAGATCGGTAAAGATCAATATTCGATTTGATACTCCGGGGTCTGGAAGACCCTTCCCCAAAAACTCGACGTGGAGGGTAAAACAATAACTTCTTTAAGGAAATTAAAAAAGAAGTTATTGTGATACCCTCCGGGTTTTTGGGGAAGGGTCTTCCAGACCCCATAGGGTCAACTCGAATACGGATCTATAACTTTGTCTGTGGTTCCGGCCGGCCGTAGCATTTTTTTCCGGAACACTTTACACTATTTTCAATTTTCACACAATTTTCTCAATCCTAAAACAAGAACAAGAACACAACAAGAAAGTAACGCGCGGTTTTTGAATTTCGAAAAAATGGCGGAGATATGTCTGTTTAAAATTTAAAAAAATTCGCTGCGGCCCATTGGTCCGATTTTCACAAAGTTTTCCCCCAAATACTCCCTATGTTTTTTAAGAATTTTTGGTGTAAAAAAAAATATCATTAAAGCAGGGGAAAGTCCTCATTTTAGTATGAAGAAATTTCAAACTTCCACTCGTTACGAGAGGGACATTACTAGGGCAAAAAGCCCATTATTTGAGGCGCTCCGGATACGAAGGGCGAACTCGACAATTTTAAAGTTTCGGTTTTTACGTATTTAAAGGGGAAAAAATGGCGAACTCAACATAAAAATTATATGGGTGTATTCACCAAGAGGTCTAGAATCTGAAAATGAAAAAAAAACTGACGTCGAGGGTATCACAATAACTTCTTTAAGGAAGTTAAAAAATTTGTCCGATGTCGAGTTCGCCCTTCGTATCCGGAGCGCCTCATTTCTACCTTGATACTTCGAAAAAATTTCCAAAAAAAAACTTGAAAAATTTTTCAAAAAACCCGTTTTCCCCAATTTTTTTTTCTAGTTTACGCCAAGAAACTTCATTTTTTTTAAATCTTTTGAGGTGTTTTACTCGGTTTTTCGGCCAGAAACTGTAAAAGATTATGAACGATCTATGAAAATCCTACTGTTGTGCTATCTATCTTTCATGAGGATAACAATAAATGAAATGTTTTCGACAAATCCGCTAGACTGAGCAAGAAGCTTTCTATCCTCCAGTAGGTAAGAAACTTTCAGGTCTACTATTTTACGCGAGTATGAGATAATCTTATTTCATATTAGTTTTAGCGTTACTACTATGAATAGCTGTTTTAGCTGGATAGTAGGGCAGACACTTATGTCTGGCCTTAGCCAGCCCCTCATTGGACCAAGAAGCTCCAGAAGAAGACCTTCTGGATGGTTTTCCAACTGACCTCTTTCTTGTCTTTCTTCGAGGCACTTTTTACCATAACTTTTTGAAGTTTTCTTCGATTTATCCGCATTTTTCTAAATGCAATCGAAGACTTCTAAATTGAAAAAGTTTGATAGCAAGTCCCTTTTGGTAATGGCTCTTCCCTAACGAACATTTGTCATTTTTTTCTTTTTTTTGACGATGTCTAAATAGTAAATAAAACTCATGGTTGATGAAGGGTCAGTTGCGTAGCGAATCAAAATTGTCCAATTTTATAATCGTCCACTGAGATAGAACGAAAAACATAACGAGTGAAGCAATTTGTCGTTTTTGCATCATTTTTATTAGAACAAATTGATATCTGAAAAGTACAGTAAAAGGTTAAAGTTTTTCTTATGTTTATTGAATTGAGCAGATTTTATTGTAACAAAAAAAACAGAAACAACAATACAACTAAAGACTAGCAACATTTTTACAGCGAGTGTTTAACGGGAAGCATCAATGACGTCCTCTACTTCTTGTGTCTTTGGCGTCTCCGTCGTATTCGTGCTTGTGATCATACTTAGCGTAGACAGGGACGGGTTTGTAGCTGTGAATGACGAAACTCTGGTATGATGTGGCTTTGTCATGGCTATGACCATAATCATTTTCTTGATCATCGTTTTGGTGATTCGGAACATTCTGTTGATTCTGTTGATATTTGGTCTTTCATGATGGTTTTCAAAATGGGGAGCGAATTTCGGCCTTGATTCATGATGGTTTCCAAGATTCGGTGCATATTTAGATTCTTGATTTCTGAAAGCTTTATGACTTCCGAAATTCTTAATTTTATTGTATTTCGGCATATCTTTGACGTTGAAGTTGGAGTTGTGATGCAAAGGAGAAAAGTTATTGACGAAACTGTTTAACGGAATTGCGATAGCTTTTTGATGACCAAAGTTTCCGACGTAGCCGAAATTTTGGAGTCCTGAATCTGAATGTTTTGGAGGAGGTATATCGTTTACGTGTTCGTAAACCGGTATGACTCCTCGATGTCCAAAAGCTGAGTTTGCTATAGCGAGGCCTTCTTTGATAGACCCATGTCCTGTCTCGATCCCTCTCCATCCGTTGTCGAAAGTTACCCCGGTTTTGATCGGTTGAACTAAAACCGGTGTAAACACGGGCTTTGCAATCCGCCGAATCCCTGATGACCTACGTTATTTGGGATTCCTTTAAAGGCGAAGGGCAAATTATTTTGATGCCCTTCAAAATAACGGTTTCCGGGGTTGAAGTACCTTGGGGCATCATTCACGGCAGGGAATCCGACTGCAGGATATTCCGGAATTTTATCAGCTGAAGTCAAAACGCAAATAGACAACGCCAATCCACACTAGAACAAAAATAAAGTTAAGCATCAATAAACTTGAATGTCAGGAAGCAAGAAAAAACGCATGAGGTGACCCAACCCAAGCTGACAAATCCAAGCACACGAACTTGAAAACACTAGCACTTTCACAAATATCACTTCACATCCGTCGTAAGAAGTAATCCGAAATCCCATACCTGTAGTATATTCATGGTTGAAGTTAAACGAACGACTGATATCGGAAAAGATAGAGTCAACGGTTATATAGGTGGTAGTGGTGGACGCATTAACCCGTGCAATATTACAGAGACCAATTTACACTCTCATTGTTCGGACCCTACCGATTCTACAATACATTTTGTCCACTTTCCCTGATACTCTTCCGAAAAACGTCCGTTGAGCTGTCATATGTTTTACCATCCCCCTTCCCGGCAAATCCTCACTTACACAATATCGGTTCCGGCTTTGGATGTAATGTCAATCACTTAAATTATTCACATTTTCAAATGTTTTTTTATGGACAGTTTTGTAATACTTTTTTGTGGCATTTTGGCCAAAAATTATTTCTAGAAATAAATCTCTAGCTACGCAAAGTATCAAATTTCCAGGAAAAAAAACATACCTATCGCGTTCGAGGTCGGTGGACTTCATGGATACTTTTTATATGATTATTCTGATCTCAAGATATTCTCAATTAGGTACCTATAATAAATTGTCTTTCGCTATATCGCCTTAGCTGTATATAGCCTTAGCTATATAGCTATATAGCCTTAGCTCCAGTTCAAAGTTTTCCCTGGAAAACGAAAATTAAAGATAGCCCAAGTGAGTGCTCTGAAAAAACTGAGCATCTACTGTGCGAGTGTTCAATGCCTTTAAAGTATTTCTCAGGTTCTTTGCAGACATTTGTTTAATTTGTGAGGGTTCTAACATTTTTTTTTTCCGACTGCGCCAAAATGTAAGATGATAGTTCAAATATTTATTTAGAATGAAAACATATGGGAATGAGGACATATGGGTTCATTACAAGTGTGAAGCAGTGTTGGGCGTAATCGTAATTGCGATTACGATTGTAATCGCAAGTTTCTTAATTACGATTACGATTACAGTAATCGCATTTTTTTAACGATTACAATCGTAATCGTATTTTTTTAACGATTGCAATCCTAATCGTATTTTTTTCTGCGATTACAATCGTAATTGTATTTTTTTCTGCGATTACCATTATAATCGTATTTTTTCTGCGATTAAAATCGTAATCGTATTTTTTTTTCTGCGATTACAATCGTAATTGTATTTTTTTTTCTGCGATTACCATTGCAATCGTATTTTTTTCTACGATTACGATTGTAATCGCATTTTTTAACGATTATAATCGTAATCGTATTTTTTT
>JACGAQ010000952.1:0-78729 GCA_014119065.1 Orius insidiosus
ATGAGGTATCATTCGGTTATTAAATGATGCCAAGTGGATTATCGGTTGTTGGGCTTTACTGTAGAAGACGTAGCCGAACAAAATCAAAAAGTCTAAAATTGAAAGTTTTAAGTATTTTGAAGTTTAAAATTTTGCGTCCCACTGATAGCTTTATAACTTACGTATCTTGAGCATCTTAAACGAGGGTAGTCGAAGTATCTACTGACGCCTTGACTAAAACGATAAGTTTCTTGATGCAATCTTCGTGTCGTAACCCCTCTCGCTCTCACTTCTTGTTGATTTTACCTTTTTATTATTCAATCTTCAAATTTGAGTTGAAGGGGGAGAAAAAGAAACAAAGGAATAGCCGGAATTAATTCTCGTTCTATGTACTCTTTCGGTCGTTTAATGAAAGTTGCTCTCCGGAATTGGGCAACAATTTATGTCAAGGAAATCTAATTTTAAAATTTATACCTATGAGAAATCAAGAATGATGACATTTACTGGGGATTCCATTTTATTTTCATCACAAAAATGTAATTCTAAGGAGAGGACCGGTCTGGAGATGGACTGCTGGCCACGACGGGAACTTCCTCAAAGTACGGCAATAATGATTTTAATCTCCCTACTAATCGCAAACGTAATCTAGAGCCGGCTCCGAAGGAAACTCCCTAATAGTACGGCAACTCAATATTTTTTTTTAATCCATACTGAAAAATTTAAGTATCAAGGTAGAAAAAATAGAAGTCATCCCCAGCCAGGCCATACGAAACGGGCGTGAAGAGCTCGAATTTCTCCCTACTTTCGGGGAGGGGGGGGGGGAATTTTTGGTTTTTTTAAAGAAATTCTATTTGTATAACATATAAGGATATTTGATTGATGAAAATTTGGTTAAAAATCGGCCGTCGCGGCCATTTTTGAAGATTTTGAAAAATCTCTCGACATTTTCAAGATAACTATACGAAAGGAAAATTTGGTGAAAATTGGATGAGAACAACGGCACTGAAAGTTAAGGCCGCCAAAATCATTTTTAAGGAACCCACGAAATGATCTACTTACAACAAAATTTTTATTTTGTGATCAAAACATACAATTTATTATAAAAACAAAACTAAAAAGACAAAAAATAAAATGAAACATCACAATACTAATCCATAATCATTAAGTTTAGTAAAATTTCTACTATTTTTCAAGTAAAAATTAGGTCACAAGGAGCCAGTGTAAAAAATTTATAATTTTTTTAAAATTACTTGGTAGGTTTATAATTAAATTACAAAATGTATTCGACTGCGTGGAAAAAAATTTTATAAACATTTTTGTCGAAGGACACATTCATAATAAATCATTAAAATTCATTCACGTGTTCGAAGACGTCGTTGTTTAAAGCAATTTCGAAAATTAAATTTCGTCTTTTATATCCCCGAATTAAAAAATGTTTTTTGAAAACATAATTATGTTACACAGCCACAGAACGCCACGTCGAAAAATATACTTTAAAAAAGTTGAAGGCAAATGAAATTTTATTTAGGACTTCTGATTTAGTTTCTGTTGTTCTAGGAGGGCTCTGAGTGGAGAGCCATTGCGGTGAGTTTTCTTTGGAGTTGTCGGTTTTGCTTTACCAAATGGTGCGTTTGTGCTGCAATCTCGATCAGATCTACAAACATTATAAATTTTTTTTAAATTAAAGGATTTGAAAAATTCTGGGTTTAACATATCATCCTTAATATTTCACAAGCTTATAAAAAAAACAAAACGTACTTTCTTTTTTGGCTAGTTCTGAAGGGCCTCTCTGTCGAAGTCCGACGGTAGGTCCATCAGCTTCTCGAAAAGTTGCTTGGTCTATAACACGTCCCATCTCGGCGGTAACGAATTTTCTTCACCCTCTCGATTTACTTTCCGTCTTTTAGGCGGCCTTATTGGTTCAGATACTGTAAAAAAATCAAACAAAAAGAATAAAATTTTGTTTTAAATTAAGAACTTAAATTTTAAAAAATATAATAATAATAATAATAAATTAATTCATAATTTTTGCTCCTTTTCGGAGAAGTTTATTTGTCCAATAAAACTAAGTACTGAGGTACGTACAAAATAAAGCAAACAGTTCCATGTAAAGTGCTAGGGCTTTACAAAATTATTTTAAATATTATTTTTATTTTTAGACGTGGAAAAAAAAAAACGGCAAAAAGGGGATAGGAAACTTGCGAAACTCGGTATCGACCCAAAATGTCCTTGAAGCCACGTGTGCTCCTCTTTCGGACGAGCAAGAACCCGAAATCTCGAGGGAGATGATTTTTGTGTAAACACGTGGAATACAATAAATTTTATTAAATTTTCATCATTTACTATTTCTTTGACCTCTCTTTCAGGCTCTTTAGTTTTATTCATTACTCATTGGTACCTTATTTATTAGTTTTTGAAGTTTGTGTTAGTCATTACTAGCTGCAGAATCATATTAGACCCGAGAAATTAGAAAGAATAAGGAAGAAAAATGTTTTATGTTTTTCCTTTTTTGGGGAGTTTATGTTCGAGAATGTAACCGAGGGAGGAGCAAAGAAAAAAGTATCACAAAACTTCTTTAAGGAAGTTAACAAATCCAATTAAAAGTGAATGAAAGAATTCTTTTTATCCTGGCAACCAAAAAATTTATAATTATTCATTTAAAGACCATCATTCATGCCTTTTTTAACTCGACACCCTCGATTCTCGAAACGGTAGATAACATTTTTAATTTAGTTCACCATAATCCTTCGAACTGATTTGATGGATTCGCAGACTTACGGGAAAACAAATCAACCGGCTTTCACTTTTTACTAAACGACTGGACCGAAACTAAATTGCAAATCGTAATGACTAATGGAGAGCCTAAAAAAAAATTATTTAGACAACTGGTGCGGTAACATCGATTTAAATGCTGATGTAGAGGTTTAAAATTCAAAATCAAAATTTAATAAAAGTTACAAAATGGTTAAGTATGCCATTATCCAGAAGAAAAATACCCGAAAGTTCAACAGCACAAAAAGTAATAGCGACGGGAACTTCCTCAAAGTAGGCAACACAATAGTTTTTCATGCCATCAAAAGTAAAATTTTCAGTGTCAAGGTAGAAAAAATGATAGTCTTCGCCCAGCCAAAACACACGAAATGACGGAGAACACCCCAAATTTCTCCCTACACTATTTTTTGAAAACTTTTTCAAAATATTTTCTTCCCCAATAAATCCTATTTTAAGGATAAGGAGTGAAGATTGAAACATGCGGCCGTAGCGCATTAAAAAAAAATAAATAAATAAACTTTAGACGTACAGACCTCCGAAATTTTTGCTGGGTAAAAAATATAAATATGATAATATAAAACTAAAAACTCGTTATCTTCAAGATAACTACAAAAGGAAGATTGAGTAAAAATTCGGTAAAAATCGGATGCAAACCGTGGCCGTAAAGTTTTCCGGAAAACTTAACTTTAGACGGACATACCTCCTCGATTTTTGCGAATTTCGAAAAAAGCTCTCAAAATTTTCAATTTAACAGGAAAAGGAACGTTCAATGAAAATGCAGCAGTGAAGTGTTCCGGAAAAATGTGACGGACAGCCGGCACGACGGACACCCTAATTGGTAAAGATCACTAATCAGTTTTCTCTACGGGGTCTGGAAAACCCTTTTCCCGAGAACGTGCAGTGGAGGATGTCACAATAACTTCTTTTTGAGAATTTTAAAAGGTCAAAATGAAGTCTGGAACATTTTAGCTCAACTCATTAATTGAAAATTATGATAAAAATGAAGCTCAAATAACAAAGATACTTAAAATGAAATATAAAACCTTGTAGAAAAGTCCTTATGATCAAGCTCTTTATAGGTTATACATTTAAGCTTGATACAAGCGACTTTCCTTTTCTCTTTCGCAGAAATTTTTTAGATTTTTATTTTAGAAACCGAGGTTACAGAATATTTTTTGCAACCTTTTTACGTTGAACGATATTTTTAATTTTTTTTCGCACAGGGAATCTCGGTTCAAATTAATCTTATTCAGCACATTTCAAATTAATCAAAAGAAGAAATTCTTCTGTCATCTGAGGTTGGAATGAAGGCTTATTTTTCTAAGTTGAAAAAGCCTTGAATGAATACTTGAAATATAAAAAATACAATACCGTATATTATGCAATAATTCGCGATATTCAGAAGTATTTCGGCACTTTTAGGTTATTCTACTCGTATTTTTGGCACATTTTTTTTCTCAACTGTTTCGCATTGTATTTAAATGGTTTAATTTGGTTTTTTCTGTTTTAAAAAATGTCAAGGTTAAAATCAATAAAGGGTTGAAGAGATTGGCGAGACGGTTATTGATTTTGCAAAAAGGCTTCTTTTTTTGTCTTTCTTTAGTCTTTATTTGTTTAGTTATTGTTTAAATTAGTGTTTTAAAGAATAAATTAGAAATTTGGCAACTCACCTCTTTTTGTGAATATAGTCCATTATTTGCGGAGAATATGTTATTGTAATAATTTGCAATATTTAAAAAAAATTTTTGAAATAAAAATTAGATTATTTAATTATGTTCGCAAATTTTGAATTTTTGCAAATTTTAAAATTTTTTTATTTTTTGTTGCGGTTTTTAAGTGTGGAAAGGGTACTTATTTATGCAGAGGTATAACTGGGTTGAAGATGATTAGATAACTTGTAAAAAAATTTTGCAAATTTTATTTTTTTTTAATAATAAATACGAGGGGGGCGATGAGAGTTTTGTGCCCGGGTTGGCGGTCAACTATATTCACGGTGGGAGAGGTTGGTGCGTGAACCTCGTGCGCGCGCATATATTGAAGGCTCAGGCGGCTTTTTTTCTCTCTCTCTCCCCGATCTGAGGACTCGGTCAATGATCCGTACGGTAACCCTAACAAAAGCGTACGATTTGTACACGCCCCAAAACTCCCCGTCCTGCATTCTGGTTTAAATGTGCGTTGCGAAAAAAAATTTTACTTTCGCACGAATGACGAAACGGGGTCAGAGTCGCAGAAACTTATGGGGGGACGAGCTAAATAGAAATGTGGAACAAAAAAATATTTTACAGGTGTACACTAAATCGATAACATTTTACCCCGAAAAGATTATTCCCAAACTCGTGATAACGTTTTGAAAAAAAGCGGATAAAATTTACAAGCACAAAAATTAATTCATAATTTCACAATTCGTGACAAAATTAATAATCGTAATTTATCAGCGTTGAGGTATTCTGTCGTCAGAATAAATTTTTTTTCGGAATTGAGCAGCCATTTTTGTTCAGACTGTCCGGAAAGCAGCCATTTCGCAATAGAGGAGGGGAGGGGCCGTCTGGAAGAACCCTCTTTTATTTTTACCCCTTATTTACTACGGGCTATAGAACTTAAAACTTTAAAAAAGAGTTATTTTAGTTCAAAGAAACATGTTTTTTATAAATAGAGACAACGGGGGGTTAAAATGACCCCATCTTCTTTTAGTTTGTGCTGCCAGCCGTCTTTTAGGGCATCTCATTTTTTTTAATCTTTATGTGATTCGCGAAAAAATAAATTGCGTAATTTACTAGCTGGTCAAAATTTTTAGAAAAAAAAATTCTAAGAGACTTTTCATTTGTAAAAACCTTTTGAGGAAGTTTCGTCTGGTCAAGGTGCAAACGAGTATAAAGTGGAATTTCTCATTCGCCGATAGTGGGAAAAAAACGGCAAAAAAAGCTTTTAAATTGTCTTCTATTGAACCCGGAAGTTAACGCTTCTTCCCGTTCCCATGATGTACAAAACGACACTTCAAGCAACGGATTTCTCAAGGCGTATCCGATGAATTTTCTCGCCTACTCTATTCTTAGATTACAAACGCTAAACGAAAATCTTGTTATATTCTACACAAATCTCTTTAATCCCTTCTCCTATATCATTTTGACTATCTTTTTATTTATTTATCTCAGTCTAAAAATGTCTTGACTGATTTTAACTATTTTTTCTTAATTTTTGAACTTCCTCAAAAAGAAAGAACTCTTGATTGAAATTATTAGATTAGCTAATAAAGGATCTCCTCACATTCTTGGATGGAATCTTTTTTTCGAAAGAAAAAACAATTTTTTTGAAGTTCTGTCGAGAAAACTTTTGAGTGCTTTAAAACTTATTAAAAAGTAAATAAAACTCACCTGTATCATTAAGAAAAGAGAGAATCAGTTTTGATCGAAGAAAATCTTCAAAAGTAAACCCTCGTTTTCTGCACACCGAGACTTCGCATACAGTTGGCGCCATTCTGAAAAAGAATATGTAAGTATAAATAGGTCTGCTAACAACAATTTTTTTTTTTATTATTTAATTTGCCATAAATAATTATGTACACTATGTATTTGGAAACTTGGTTTGGAAAATGTTCAAGGTCAGCCACGAGTCAGATCGGTACGGCGTTTCGGTTAGACAATCCGGCTTTGCGCTTCGGTTCTCCGGGTCAAAAGAGAGCGAAAATTCTTCAACCGATGACCCCCCATAAAATAAAAGAGCCTTGGCAATTTTTCCTTAAACTGATAGCCTTTCTAACATAGTTCATATTTTGAGGAGTCTACCAAAAAATATGGAGCGCGACTGAGGGCAACTGAAAAATCCATTTAAAAACCGTTCGTCGATGTTATTACAATAACTTCACCTCTCTTTTTAAGCCTTGATATCATCGAAGGTATTATGGCGACAGTACTCAGCCTACACGGAAATGCTAAGTCTGCGATAACACAAAGAAAGTAAAACAAGGAAAAGCCTTGGCAAATCCTTCTTGTTCTTTGAACTTCAGTATTTGAGGAATTTTCCATTATCCCATGTCAAACACGTGCTTCGACGTTAAAATATGCGCATAGAGAAATAAAGAAGGATATGTTTGTCTATTGAAGAATTTATGGCAAACTATAATCTGATAGAAACCATTCAAAATTATTGTGAATCATATTATGAGGTAGTTTTGTAATTAATGTCTATTATTCTAGAAAATAACAGGTGAAGGATCTTTTGTAAGCTGATCCCTATCCACGCGTGTTTGACCTCGCAAAGGTGGGGGAGGGTCCCTTTTGTGCTCGAAGCTCGATTTTTTAAAAATAGTCTCACATAATTGAATGCGTAATTAAGTGTCGTATAAGAATATTTAAAAAAATGTTCAAATTTAAAATAATAAGGATCGTGAATTTTTATGGAAATGTCGAGATTTGTAGGAAACGGGGTCAACGGTTTGAAGGGAGGTTGAAATACTCTCTCGTGGGAGCGAGCCTCTGGAACGAGTAGGAGCGAGAGGGCGAGAGTGAAATGACGGAGAGAGAGGGCCGCTTTTGGCACGTGGTGGAGTTCAAGGCCACGTGGATTTTGTGGCGACACGTGTGCCAGAAGGTGGGAGGACAAACACCTCGATATATTGTGCACGTGCACGCTTTTCTTTTCTCTTTTTTTTCGTACAGGCCAATCTTATTTTCCCACCTGTAAAGGAACACTTCAGGTTACTCATCAAATTAAACGACAGAAATGAGAAAAAAGGTAGTTCACAAAATTTGTGAGGCTAATGGGGAACATTTTTTATTAGATTTAGGCTCATTTTTATCAGATTATGAGAAGTTGAAAATTTGACGAGAAACGAAAACTAGATGCTATTTTTGACGTTGAGAAAAGAACAATCAATTTTTATATACTGTATCTAGGAATTTTATCTTTATCCTATTCATACAATTTTTAAATTTTTGGGAATGGGTCTTAAAGACCCTATAGGATCAAAATAATCCGCAATCTGAATTTATCAAAATGTAAAAATTTTTATGGGTTCAAAAGGGGTTATCGAGATTTTTGATGAATTTTTTATTGATTGTTTATAATAGGTAAATAAATTTAAAAAATTAAATTTTTTCAGAAAAAAGTTTTTGTTATTGTTTACACACGTAAGTGACCTAGAGTTCCAAACACGTGCAGTTCGGGTTGATTGCGCAATCCACGTGTCTACGCTCCCCCACCCCCTCTTTCTTTCCTCATAGAACGCGTACACTGGCCTATTTCCTTTTTCTTCCATTCACGCATAAGGCAAATTTTTTTTCTCTCTCTTTCTTTTCCTTTCTCCCTTCCTCTTCCCTCCTCCTAGGGCCACCTTCCTCGTGTCCACGTGTTTCACCTGATCCCCTTTTCTTTTTATCGACTATTATCTTTTAAACCCCTCCCGTTTTTTCCCGATAGTATTTGCTGTATTTCCTAATAGAGATTTTTATCAAAATTTATTTGTATTTGTTTATTCTGATAAATAAATATTTTGTTAATCATCCGAAAAACAATTTATTTATTTACTTTTTCCTTATCTTTTTTTTCTATCTCATTTTTTATTGTTACTATTCTACCAGTACTTTCACCTAATTACATGCTTTCTCTTAGGAGCTAGCAAAAGGTCTTGAAAATTTCGTACCTAACTACACTTAATCATAATGTTGATAACAAAAAATTCTTATCGCGAACGATTAGAAGTTATCATTTTCTTCTTTGTTTTTGTTTTGGCGATGGATGACATTGCTCTTGAAGGACACGTGTAAGGGTGACGTCACGAGTACCCTCTCCCCTCCTCCCCACGTGCCTCGTAGTAAACTCGTGCAGCCACGTGGATTCCCTCTTGCCAATCGCCCAATCCCCCACCTTTATTTCATTTTAGACTCGGCCAAGGTTTCACCGGATTCGAAAAAGAATGACGAAAAATAAAAAATAAAATTTAATTTTTTTAAAATTCTAAATACAATACCTCATGAAAAATTTATTCGCGTTCTCATAACACCAATCCCCATTCAAATTAGATATTAAAATTTAACAAAAAATAAAAAATTAAAAAAGAGGAAAAAAACGTAATGAAAAAACCTAGAGAATAATAAATTTTTTTTAAATCAGTTTAAAAGCTAAGATTATAAGAAAGAATTCGCAAAAATGAGTAAAAAAAAAGGAAGATGAAAATAACAATAAAAATTCACAAAATATGTCCTCAGTCTTAAAATTCCAGGACCATAATTTCTTAAGTTAATCCCAGAACAAATTCATTTACATATTTACTTAATTGTTACAAATTCTTTTTGAAAAAATAAATTCGCATTTCAGGTACTCCTGCATAATTTGCAATTAATTTTTCTTAATGTCAATTATTTATTCACTTTAACTTCTTAAAGAAAGTCTCATTTTATAGCATAGCATGGGAAAATAATTATTTCAAATTGACCATGAAGGTATTGTTAAAATTTTAAATGTTGATTACAAATTTAAAAAAAATTTAATTAATAATTATTATTTTATTTTGCTGGTAGCTAATTGTTTTACCTTTTTTTTTTTTAAATAATATGTTTATTGAATACTAAAAGGAACGTGCATTCTAGACCCCTAAAGGTCAAAACGACCTGTGGAGGAATTCCATAGGGATAAGTAGGTAACAAGTGTGTAATTTCGTAAACCCTTAATTTTCACGCATAAAATTTTAAAGGATAATATGACTACTTACAAGATAAATTTTTTTAAATTGTACTACGATATATTGTCAATTGGAGCCTTTTCTGCAGTTGGTGCGAACCCGCTGAGAGCCTGCCGGTGGACTGAACAGTTTGAAAACTCGTCTATTCCTGACGAAGGGGAGCTACTCAACCCCCCGCCACCTCCGCCGTATTTTATTCCAGTATGAATTTCGATCAGCTTTTCTTTCTTCCTATGTATTTTAGTCATATTGCTTATAAATAATGGCATAAAGTGATAGTTTTTTATTTATAAATTGATCGATAGTCAATAAAGCTATTAAGGACAGAGTACCTGGAGAAAAGGATGGAGAATAATTTATTTCGGTATTGGTTTGTAAACGATGAATTCGGCTTTGAGGGATCTGAAAATTACGTTAAATAATAATAAAATAATTTAATATTTTACTCAAAAATAACTGACTGTGTTTAGTCCATGATGGCTATTAAATCATTTTTTTTTTAAGTGCAGTAGTGGTTTTGTACAAAACTTTCAATATTTTTTTTTAATTATGCCATGTGCTGCATTTTTATTTGTCGAAGTGATTCGATAGTTTCAAAAGTTATTAAAACGTAATATTTTATTTTATAATAAGTTCTCAATTTCGTTGTGTACTTTTTGACCATTTTTGGAGAAAATAATGTCGAGAAACTTCGACTTCATTGTTGAAAAAACTTCGCTGGATGAATACAACGAAGAATTTTATGACTACGAAGTAAATCAAACCAAAAAATAATAAATTAATTATTTCGGCAGCAAATAACCTCTCAGGAACTATAACCTATAATAAGTAGTGCAGTTCGAGGAATGTTTTTGCTATCTGAAACAGAAAAGCTTTTAGTGCTCCTGTACTACTGCGTACATTTGTAGCAATTAATAGATTTATACCTAATAAATTCCAAGATGCTCTTTATCATCTAATGCTCAGCTCTAAATGACCTTTTACATGCAATATTTAAATGCAAGTTCTTCAGTTTTGGGCTGCCCTAGTTGAGCGTTGCCACGGTAACATTGGATACAACATTGATGTTACACCACTGTTTTATGTTTATCATCGCCCTATTTTAAAACAAAATGTATATATTTTAATATTTTGTGAGTTTTATGGCATTTTTTCATAACAAATCCATAACGATTTCGTTATTAAAATGTCCAAAAGAGCTAGTAAAGATACGGAGTCCATTAATGGATTTATTTCTGTAAGTCTTTAAAATTATAAAAATTTTATAGCCTAGTATAAGTCTATAAATTTTGTAAAATTAAAATTTTTAGGTAAAAAATGAACCAAAAAAGACAAGAATTGTCAAAAAGGCATCTGAAACAACATTGAAACGCCCAGCTCTGGAAAAAACTGTGAAAAAACCTGTGCAGACAAGCAAAGCTGTGCCTAAAGATTTAACAAAAAGCCGTGTACAGCCAAAAGCGATACCTAAAACTGAACCTGAGTCTAAAAAGCCAGTTACTAAAGTTGTTTCTAAAAAACTTGAGGCCGATTCTCAAAAGACTGTTTCCAAATCAGTCGCTAAGACCGTCCAGAAAAATCTGGGAGTACAAATTTAGTCAAACCAGTCGCCAGCTCTTCTAGAACTTCGATATCAAAAGTTGAAAAACCGAAAACAGGACCTCATTTACAATCAAAAAGTACTGTTTATTACAATAATTGTCATTATATTTTTTTATCATTAATTTTTTTTAGCATCGAAAACAGTTTTAACCAAATCTCAGCCTAAAAATTTAGTTAATGCTGTTAAAGCTCCAGAAAAAGATGAAAAGTCGTCAACTGAATCAATAATTTCAAGACAAAATACGTTTGTGAAAGATGAAAAAAAGGATAGCTCAAGTGAAATTGTAAGTTTTTCTCTTTATTTTTATATTAAATTTTAAATTGATTTTAGGAATATGAGTCAGATTTTGAAGATCCTTCAGAATCTGATAGTGAGGACAAAAAGGCTGAGAGTGAAAAGGAAGAAAGTGAAGAAATTCCCAGCTATGATGATGATTTTGAGGTAAAAAAATTAATTGAAATTTCAACAAATTAAATTTCTTAAAATTTTAGAGTTATGACTCTGATGGAACGGAGTCTGGTTTCACAAGTCCGGATGAAAAGCCAATTTCTGACATCGATGATGAAGACGCGAAAAATATCAAAATACTCAAACCTGTCGAAGAGGAACGAAAAATGGACTCGGGGAGTTACGACCTATCCCTCAAAACAGCGAAAGCTGAAATATTTAGAACAAATCAACTCAAAGAAATCGAAGAAGCGATATCGAGAGAAAACACCCTCTACACTGAAAGGTTCAAATTGATAACTGCAAAATAAATTTTTTTTGTTTATTCTATTTTTTATAATTTCAGACCTAGTAAAATCGATATCATCGACAACCAAGTATTTCGCATAAATAAAATGAATTTTAAAGCAGCTTTACAGTCTGAAAAGGGTTTTGAAGTACTTTTAATATTTATTTAGTTAATTTTATTTTACCAATCATTATTTTTTAGAAGAAAAACGTTTTATTGGAAAGGGGTAGGATGCTTCTGACCATGGTTATGATGCATCCCATGAGTTTTCATCTGTTCGAGATGGCACCGACCCCCTACAGCGAATTTATAAGAATGTACGGAAAGAAAAACAATCTTCAGGTAAATTTTTTACTTTTTAGCCAATTGGGCTTACAAATAAAAGCTTTAATTTTTTTTAAAATTAGGTTTATGCACAAACTAATGATGATGCGATATCAACGGAAGTTCAAACCGATACTATTTTAACAGAAAATAAATGGACTCAATGGCCTATAGAATATCATCGATGGAATAACAAAGAAGAAAGCCTCGCTTCTTATTTACATGTAATTTTTTTGTATAAAAATAATTTTTTAACATATTTCATATTGAAACTTTAGGACAGAAATGGTGTTGGAGGTGATACCGTCTTGAATCTTTAGCTGGCCGGAAAAATTTGTTAAAAAAATACAATTACAACACACAAATTTTAATAATTTCGTTATTTCTGCTGGAAAAGTAAGTTTTCTTTTAAAATTTTTGGTTATTTTTTTATTTATTTATTTATTTAAGGTTATGCTTGTTATTTTGGAAGAAGAAGCGATTCAATCAACTCGAGCTTTGTCGAAAGGGAAAACCGATTATGGTTTCAGCGAAGGTTTTATATCTATGTCAGCAGAAAATATTAATTTTTTGAAAGGCCGTCCGATCACAAATCTTGTTTTTTCACCGTTAAATCCCTTGATTATAATGAGCTGCCACCAATCGTCTTCAGTTGTAAGACATATTTTCTCTTATTTCAAAATGCATAATTTTTTTCAGTTTGGGACTTCTTTTATCGATCAGTATTACGGGAGATGCATTTTATGCATTTGGGATGTTTTGCAGCCATCGTCCCCTTTGAAATTACTCGTTGCCTCCGACGAAATTACTTCAGCTTGTTTCGATGCATCCTATGACTTTTTAGTTTATGCAGGACTAAATGATGGGTTGGTTGTTTTTTTGGTATCAATTTTAATTTTTTGTTTTAAGGACAATATGTGTGTGGGATTTATCTGAAAGGACAGAATGGCACCAACAAAATATCGCTGTTGAAATGCCTTTTATTTTAAGAACGCCAACTTACTGCACTTGTAAGCATATTTATTTTCTGAATCAAGTTTATTTCTTTGAAGTTTACAATGATAATAATGAGAAACACGATCGACCAATCAAAAGTTTGAAATCTGCCCCTTTAAGTGAGGTCGAAGGCCCAACGTTCGGAACAAGGCTCCCTACGAAGGTTTTTATTTTGTTAATTTCTTAAAACTTGTTTAAAATAATCCTTTAATTTTTAGCTAATTTCTATGGGAGAAGATTCAAAATGTATTTTGTGGACTGTCCAACATGTACGAGGAAACGACTCTATCGATTTGGTACAAGGAGAAAATAAAATGTCTCCTTGGGGAAAAATAAAACTGGTTTTCAACTCAATTATGGATCCACAGAAAAATTTACGAAAGTAAATTCTTACACAAGCCTAACATGAGTTGTGTGGTCAATCCCATAATCCATAACCTTAAAAAAAGACTACCATTGAAAAATTATTTTTTTTTTTCAAATCTCACTTCATTCCAGCACAACTCTGTCATCTCACTGTAGAAATAAACTAATTTAAACAAATTTCAGAGAAGAAAGGAACAACTTTTTAGAGCTAAATTGCATGGCGTTAACATTCAAAAAAGAAAGCATGAGAATCTTATTTGGGACAAACATCGGTTATGTTTTAAAATGTATTCCATCCGGCCGAATACCTTCAAATGGACTTTATGGAAACTATGGTAAGTTTTAGATATTTTTTTATCCTGGTATTAAATTAAATTTTTTTAGATCCATCTCTAAGTGTGACATGTATCGACACATGTCCGTATCTAAAAAATTTATTTCTGGTAGGAACTGACGATGGGAATGTATCATTGTACGATTTTAACTCGACTTATTCTTTACGGACTTATGCAGCAACTGCTGGAATTGTTGGAAACCCGGTGACACATTTAAAGTGGTCTACTTACAAAATTGGGATGTTTTTTGTCCTCGATCAAGAATCAAAGTACGTTTTCTTTTTTTTCTTTAAACTATACCTTTGAGTACTACACCAATATAGAAGGTTCTCTAAGAAATAGGTTAGTGCAAGCTAAAATGAGGAGAGCTTGTAATTAATTTCTTAAAAGGAAGTTATTGTTGTACCTTCAAAATTAGAGATTGGCCGTCCTTTTTTTCTTCTCATAAAACCTTATGGCTTGAATTTTATCCAATCTTCACCTAATACCTCCTATCTTATTTCTTCTTTTTTTATTTATAAAGCTTGCACGTGTGGGACCTTTGCCAAGGAGATTATTTTCCAAAGTTTACGACACCCATGAAAAAAAAGTCTGCATCTTGTATCGACGTGTCAAATACTTCACAGTTCCATACTTGGTAATAAAAAATTAATTAATATTAAAAATTAATATTTTACTTATTTTTTTAGGCTGTGGCGATAAAGAAGTCTGAAATAAAAGTTCACAAAATCAAACTGGAACTTCTTTCAAAAGATGTGGACGCCGAACTTAAACTTTTTGAATATTATACACAACTGCAATGTGTAGTTTTTTTAAATTGAGTTTTATGACTGAAGATTCCCTCACAACACTCAAATTATTTTTATACTTGAACGTAGTTACCAAAAGTGCCCTCAAATTATGAAAATTTTATTAGTCACGTAGGAATTTTATGTACATCTTTAAATAAATAAAATTATGAAGTCCGTTCGATAATTTTGAGTCCTTGATGTATCCAATCTTTGAACTGTTTGCGGTTTTCGAGGCACGTCATTAGTCGGAGTTTGTTGGCGACGAATTCGCCGAAAACGGTACAGGGGTCGTTTCTGTCTTCAGTCCTTCGAAGACGGATGCTGTGCGATTCTACGTATCCCGAAACGTCCCTTTTGACTTCCGCTGCGGTATCCAAGTATTTTACAAGTAGCTCCTCGTTTTTGAGAAATTTTTTGACAAGTGTTGCATTTGTGAGGAAGCAACGGACCATTTCCTGGTCGGAAACTCTTCGTTTGACTATCGCTGGGAATTTCGTGGTTTTTTCCTTTGAGTTTAACTTTTCAACTTCTGATCTTATATTTTCATCAAATTCTAAACCTGAATTCTCTTCAATATTATTGCTAGATTCCAAAAGGTCTCCAGACTCTTCCATCTCTTTTGACATCTGAATTTCCTCATCCACTAAATCTATCAAGCCCTTAAAAACAATTTTATTAAATACTTTTGTTTGAAAATATTCTTACTGTTTTTATATCATTAAGTCTTTTTTGCTTTTCTGCTTGCTCTTCCGATACTTGGGACGGCGGAGTGTAATTTAATCCAGAAATTTCACTTTGAAGTTTAATAAGGCATTCATTTCTTATAACAGGATCTTTAGGAAGGCTAAAAGAAACAAAATTAGAAAAAAAAAATTGAGGCAATAAAGTGAAATACCAATCAAGTATGAGCTTGACATGTTCTTCAGCAGATTCTACGACTTGGATGCTATCTTCTTGACTGTCGGCTGGTAAATTTTGACTCGGAATCGCTATTTTTTTCAGCATCTTTTTCTTCAGTCCAGATGCTAAAAAACGTTATAATTAAAAATATAAAGGTTTGTTTACATACTTGGTATATAGTCTGTTGGCAGGAAATGCTTCCCACATACAAATAAATAAGGGGAGAGTGGTTTTGAAATTTTTAAAACCTCTTTCCATTTTTGGGCAAAATTTTTGTCTTTGGGGAATAAATGAAGTGGGATATTGTAGCCACCGTATGTACTACATGAAGGGACGCTACAGTATGAGCCAGATGTCTTTCTTCCCTGCGTCGGGGAGCCTCTGCAGAAAAAAAAGTTAAATGATTTATTTTGTAAGTAAAACTTACTCAGGAGTTGACTGCGGACTACCAGAAGGTAAATCACTAATGTCTAGAGGAAAGATTTCACATTCAGCTTCATCAGAATTCCCTTCACCTTCGTCAGAATTCCCTTCACCCTTGACAACTGAATATTTTTCTTCGATACCATCTTCGCTTTCATCAGAAATATCGGAAGCTCCTTCCTCGACCTCATCATGGATGATATCATCATTCCCTTCATTATCAAGAGGGTCGATGCCAATATCGAAGTCTTCAATTTCTGGCGGATTTTTTATAAGAGGATGAATATTTTCGATATCTTTGTTTTTCTTCACCCTCCATTGTCTTATCCTCTTAATTTTCCTCAGCTCCTTTTTCCTCGCTGAATAAGTCAGGTAATAGTTCTTATCAGGCAAGTTCAATGTTGGCACAGCATCTTTTTTTAGCTTCCTACGTGAATTGGTACAAGAGGCAAGATCAACTGTAAAATATATTGGTCATAGAAACAAAGCATCACTCATACTCACTATGTCCGCGGAAAAAACAGCTTGGTTCGAAATGGAAGTTGCAGACGCAGTCGTTTTTGGTCAAAACTCGCATATGAAAAAGTCTCGCCCAAAGCGATCTGTATTTTTGATTTTTGGGAAATTTATGAAACGAAATACCACTACCGGGTTTCACCGAGCACGTAGGTACAGAACATATTTTATTGCTTTTTTTTACACTTTCGCACATTTTGAAACTTCAAACACATAATTCGCGAAGAAAAACCCTTTATTTTGTATTGGATTTTCACCACTAGGGGAATAGAGGGAACATTACGGTTACCTCTAATCTATCGTTTCTTCTGATTCTTGAATCAAGCAGTGGTGGAAATGGTATTAGTTTAATCTATAAACAATGAATTTAAGAATTTTTATCCCGATTCTGATTATGTGTGTATCTGATTGCTAAAATGTGTGAAAAACTGATGCCTTCTGTGCTTTTCGCGAGTACAAACGATAAGCCAGAGAGTATAATCGAGTTGGTGATAGGGACTTTACCTTTAGCTGAAGAAGAAGATGGGGTTGAGTATTATCCATGGCATGTTGATACCAAATATTATGAAGCCGACATCCGGCTCTGCGTGGTGAAAGAGAAATCGTTGTTGAATCAATCCTTTGCTTCGTCTGTGCATGGCGTTGTGATTATTTTCGATGGTGAGTCAAGTTGTGCATTGGATGACGTTGAAGGATGGTATAATTATTTAAAAGAATATGAAGCGGACGTGAAGATTTTACTGTGTAAACAGTGTAGAGAGGATTCGCCAGTTGGGAGAATCCGAGTGCAAGAATGGTGTGTGAAAAATGGTTTTGAATTGGTCGAACTTGAACCATTTTGGATGACGAATGGGAAGAGGAACAAGATTTTATAGAAACCACCGGTATAAAAGAGTCGTACAAGCCCTTCAAGCTCATGTATGGCCCAACCTTGTCGTCAAAGATCGGAAAGATCCAACTTCCATGTCCGCACTACTCAACGGTGGTGTATGCAAAAGTACAAACTCACATCATTTAGACCCCGATAACCTCGAACCATCTACAGAAGATCTTCTCGACTTTGGAGAATTCAGCGATCTATTCGGACAAATGGCATCATTAAAAGAAAGAGCCGACACGCTGAGCAGAGATGAAAGAAAAGATTATGCAGAAAAAATTGTGATGGCATTCTGGAATGCAATTGGTGGTGATGAAAATGAAGACATATAAAATAGTTAATATGTATTATCAGTAAAATATACTATATTTACCTCAATATCCAAAAGGCATTATAAGTTATTCAATTTTAAAAAATATTACAGTCAGTTATCATTGGGAATTTGACAATCTTCTATTTCTTTGTTGGAAGGATAGTAGACCTTAAAGGAGAAATCCCTTTTGAAAAGGGTCCTGGGTTGACGACATGGCAATTGTTGTATTGAACCGAAAACGATTTTTGCTGATCTGCGACAACGATGAGATCTGGTGAAGGGTAAAGCTGAAGAGCGGCATCGAATTCCCAGTAGACAGGGCAGACGTTCAACGATAGAGGAACAAGGTTTGCTTGTGAAATAATAGTTTTGGCGAACTGCAGTCCTAAATCGGTTGATGATGGAAAGTGAATGCTGTTTCGAAATAGTTTAGTTACCAAATCTTCGCGCACCATGACAAATTCTTGTGTACAATAACGTATTCTGCAGGGGTTGGTAGCGGAAATCAATCCTGGGACGAAATTTCTGAAGCCTTCCAGAAGACATTCCGGAAGAGCAGGTCTAGGAAGAATGTTGGCAGTAGGCGAATCTGTCGGTCCTGGTATAATAATAAACTTTGACATTTTTAATAAATTGACATGTTGAGATATCATTTCTCCTAAGTTTTTTAAACTTTCTTTCAACGTTTTGAAATTGTGGTTTGCTTCAGAGGACAAAAAGTTGCCAAAAAGAACGAAAGCTGTTGGTGGTGAGGTATTGTAGCCGATTAAAAGGCTACGAAGTTTGTCCATAACCGCGGCTGGTCTAACCATATGTCGGATAAAAATACAAACATGGAATCATCTCTTCTTTCTAATGTTTTGAGCCTTTCGCTGTTTCTTAGTGATTCAGTCGCAGATCCTCCGAAGTAGTTGGCGTTGCCAAAATAAACACGGCTGACGTCAGAGTTTTCTCGTGGAGGAAGACCCATCGCTTGAACAGTAAGGACTCCGTCTTTATAAAAACCTTCAGCGAGTACGAAACAAGAATCGGCAAATAGCCCATCATGGTATGTCGTGTTGGTCAAATCCACAGGGACGATACCACTAGGATCTTCTATATAATATCGACCTTCTTTTAACTGTGTGAGCACACCTAGTACCACGACATTTTCTATTTTGGTGTTCGTACTAAGCAGAAACTCAACAGGTCTTAGTTTGAACTGTGAAGTATCATTGGCAGCTCCATAAAAAAGCTCATTTCTCATAGTCCTTTGATGAATAATGGTATACCTTTCTTTTAATAACGTCCCTTTAGATACAGGAAGGCCGAAAAGTTTCCTTTTTGATTTTGCAGGCAGAAATTTCTTACGGTCCAAATTATAAACGAATTTGGGCACCTCAAAAGCGTTGATGACGTTAACCAACTCCTCATCTTCATCCGCTTCACTTTTACAACTGTCCAAAATGGCACTTTCGAGCTGTCCTTTCTCCAAAACTGAAGAATCCAAAGGGCACTTCTGACAATAATCTGTGATCTTCTCGATCCAATTTTCACGCTCGGCACTACTTAAAGGAGTGAGGGTTTCTGTCAGAAAATCCGCCGCCTCTCCTCTCACTGTGAAACCGTTCAGTAAAAATACGGAAATTATTTTCTTCCTTAAATTAGTATCCAATGGCATCTTAAATTCGAATGAAGAACTCAACTAATATTTCGATAAGAATGATAAAAGATTTTGATTTACCTTTTCCCGCCATATTCGATATCGATATTGTATTGAAAATAAGTTTATTCTAATCTTATAAAGTTCAAATGAAAAAATTGATAAATTTATTATTATTGATAATTTTTTGTTGTTTTTGAAACGTACTTAACATAAAATACGTCTTTTTATATAGGTAGTTGGTGACACTGAACTTTTGGAGGGAATTTCTAAACTAGTCCCTACAATCTTCTGAGTTTGGACTTCGGACCACAAAGGTCATAAGACCTAAGTAAGAATTATATACATTGCAAAAATTGTTTTCTTATTTTTTAATATTTAAAGAAAAAAAAGGATGGATTTTTTCCATTGCAACGTTTGCTTTGTACAACCTGAACCGACGAAAACTTTGAAATTTTTTCTGACAAACTGTGGTCACTCTTTTTGCAACAACTGTATTGAATCAAGTAAAAAGAAATATTATTAATAACCATTATTATTTTTTTAATAGAAAATAATCGATGCAAAGTTTGCAAACAAGAATGTAAAGTCGTCCAATTATCGAATGACGTAAGTCACGTTAAAGATTTGGAAGTATAACGAAGAGAAGTTTAGGGAGGGGGAAGTATAACGAAGAGAAGTTAGGGAGGGGGAAGTATAACGGAAGAAAGTTTAGGGAGGGGGAAGTATAACGGAAGAGAAGTTTAGGGAGGGGGAAGTATAACGGAAGAGAAGTTTAGGGAGGGGGAAGTATAACGGAAGAGAAGCTTTAGGGAGGGGAAGTATAAAGTAGGAAAGTTCAAGGAACCACAGACATACTTGAGATTGGTCACAATCAATGACCCTCCCTTTTTATTCCTTCAATTTTACTAATTTTCGTTTTCAGATGCCTGATAATTTAAAAACGTTTTTCTCCGATTCAGTCGAAGAAATAAAAAAACTCATTAGGACATTAACAATTCAGAATAACCATTGTAAAATCTACATGGAACAATTTGTTCCACATTTGGTACTGTAAGACATAAAATTTACACTTATTGAGAGGTTTTGTAGGATAAAAAATTCTCACATTTAAATCGAAAGTTAGAAGAGAAAGAAAAGGAAGTTGAATTACTAAATAACAAGATTAAATTGTTATCACACAAATGGAAGGAATGAAAAGGTATCAGAAATCCATGTTAATTTATATAATCTAAAATTTTAAGGGATATGATTAAAATTACTTCAAGATCACCCAAAACTCCAATCACACAAATGAAACCGTTTTTGACAGAACCAAAGGTGAAGCTTGAAAAGATGTTCTTATTTTTTAACTGTTTTATTTTAGGAAAGAAATTGCCATCAGGACAGAATAAGGTGAATTTTTTATCAGTTCCTAAGGACCAATTTCATTTTTTGAAAGCTATAGTTGTTCCGCAGGGAGCAGAGAAAATTAACTAATTGAACTTTCTTTTTTAGCCAAAGTGTTTTTATGACACCAGCAACTTCTATCGCAGTCAAAGGTATTCTCCTTTTGTAGTACAATTTTTTCAAATTTTTTTAGGTGCGTTCCTCAATATTCAAGTAGGACTGCACACGATAATATTATGAGGACACCTTCAATGAGCGAGAGGTAAAATTTGGTTGAGTAATTTATTTTTCTTAAATTATTTTTTAGATCATCTCTCGGCACACCACAGTTTAGGTCACAAAGTTTCATCATGGTTAATAATCCGAATGAAGATTGGTGAAAAAAAGGTCGTCAAAGGTACAGCAGATACGTTCGACCAATTACAGGCAAAGAGATAAATCGAGAACGTTTATGAAGTGAGTAAAAATAGATAAAATCACACACAACCTCATGATAGAAAGAAATTTCTTATCTTTAAACCACGAGGTTGAAAATGACTAATTAGCATTTTTTAAAAAACTAATTTTCTCAACTTACTAATTTTCTGACAAGGTTGCCTTGTTGAAAATTATGTTAATGTGACCAGTCGGTCGGAAAAATTGATAAGAGAAACTTTTCTTTTTTCAGTTCAAGCCAATTTTGAAGCAGCGATGGTGTATTTTCAAATTAATTAGAATCAAAAGCTTTTTTTGGGTTAAAATTATATTTTTATAATATAAAAGTTGTGAACATTAGAGGGTATTTTTTTAGTTGACCTATTATTTGATTACAAAATGCCTTAAGCATTCTGATTGGAGTAGAGTATGCTATGATGTAGATAGGTAGACAGAAATTAACTACCAGGGCTTTCAATTCATGTTGTGAAAGTAAGGAAGTAACTAAGTGGGAAGTTGGTAGCCTATCCAATGATATCGTACGTAAAATCAGCTAAAAAGTGACAGCCAGCTACTCATTAGTTCTTTTTGATGGTACTCGGTGCGCAGAATGCTTAGCTGATGATGGTATGTACAAATAGTTTAAAAGCTCTCTCAATCACTTTTTTTAGCATGCTGCTCAAGTGAATTCTGAATTATCTATTTCGATTGAAGCACTGGAAATGAAAGAATTCTAATTTTAAAGTAAGTAAATGAAAAATTTTGAGCAACAAGTGTTTATTGTGTAACAGTAATAAAATTTCATATATTTCAAAAAATTGAACAGTTTTAAAAAAAACTATTTATTAAGCATTTTTTTAACTGCTTCGATAATATGATTAGGTTGAGGTACAGCGACCAGTTCTAGGCTGCGAGTGTATGGCATTGGGACGTCGACTCCAGTTATGCGAATGACAGGTGCGTCTAAGTGAAAGAAAACTTCGTTTTCCATAACTCTCGAAACTATTTCGGCACCGACACCACTTTGGGGCCAGCCTTGTTCGACGGTGATTAGATGATTGGTTTTTTTGATGGAATTAAAAATAGTTTCTTCGTCGAGAGGCCTTATACATCGTAAATTGATGACTTCACATTCGAATCCTTGGCCTGAAAGTTCTTTAGCAGCATCCAAGCATGTGTCGATGGCTTTAGAGAAGGAAACTAAAGTCACATGTTTGCCTTCGCGTTCTATTTTCGCTTTGCCTAATGGCAGGACGAAATCTTTCGATAGTGCTTCTTCAGAAATTGGAAATTGAGTACCATATAAGATTTCGTTTTCGAGGAATACGACAGGGTCCGGGTCTCTAATGGCAGCTTTGAGAAGTCCTCGGGCGTCTTCTGAGCTGTATGGAGTGACGACCTTGAGGCCAGGGCAGTGCGCATACCATGCCGCGAAACACTGTGAATGCTGTGCAGCGACTCCTGCAGCACTGCCGTTGGGGCCGCGAAAAACGATTGGAACGTTGACAGTGCCTGCTGACATGTAGAAAGTTTTTGCTGCTGAATTGATTACATGATCGATCGCCTGCATCGAAAAGTTGAAAGACATGAATTCGCAAATAGGCTTCAATCCGGCCATTGCAGCACCAACGCAGATTCCGGCAAATCCCATTTCAGTATAGGCGTATCTTTAACTCGTTCGTCCCCATATTTTTTCCACAAACCTCTCGAAACTTTGTACGCTCCGTCGTATTGTGCCACTTCTTCTCCGATCAGTAAAACTTTTTGATCTCTTTCCATTTCTTCATCGATCGCCGAATTTAAAGCATCACGAACTGTCATGGTCTTCGCGAAATTTGTTTTTCCAGTCGAAAAACGCCTTAAAAACCCGAAACTTTTACTCGCGATCATCTTGAATCTCGAAATCACGTTTCCTTATCGGGAATTAAAACCTTCAAAACATACTGAAAACACAAAATCACGTAAAAAATATCTTTTTTTATTGATAACGAAACAGCTGGCCTTCAACCTTGAGTCCGATTAGCCCTATTCACTAAAGTCTTTTTATAAAATAATAGGAGGTAGTTAACGAAATTCAAGGGAATATGAACAAGAACATCATTGTTATAGTCTAATTATATTATATAAAAAACTAGTATCTAAACCGCATTAAATCGTGGCTGCGGTAAATTTTGAAAATATTAATACGCAATCTTCTTCAGTCTTCCTAAGCAAAAGGAAAAGTCCTAATGGAAAATATTGAACTCAAATATTTTATTTAGAGAATTCTTTTTCACTGCTCAGGAAATCGTGATGCCCCTCCTCAAATTCCTTTTGAGAAGGTAGGGAAGTAAGGATCTACGGTTGGGAAAATTGTCATTCTCTGACGTAAGACGTTCGCTATTAGGGCGGTTAAATTTCAGTTTTTGTAATAAATGTGCACTATATATTCTATTTTAAAACTTAGTTAACTTTTATGAAGCAACTAAATGCAATAAAAATTAAAAATTGCACGCCATTATCGATATTGACAAGCCAATGTTGGTCTTATCGATGGATTAAAAAAAATTTGGATGTCAGGGTAATTAAAAAGGCTGTGAAAACAAGTGCCGGTAGCCAATGAAATTAAGACGGGACATCCCGAGATTCTCAAAATCCCGAGTGTCGACGCCATTCGCGATTTCGTGTGTTCTGGCTCTGTATTGCTTGTGTATAGTTTACTTTTGACCAGATATTTCCCATTTTTCTCCCTCAAAAGTTAAATAAATATCTTGTTTTAATTTCGTTTTGTGGTTTAGAACAATTAAAATGGATATTCAGGAAGGATCGGACGATGTTTTTCCTTCTCAAAATAGGATACGATCCAGCTCAAGGCGGTCGAGCGGCCAATCGCCATTTATTTCCTTGCCGTCCCTAACCTCCGATACTTTTTCAGATACCAGCGAGTATTCATCTGTGCTTGACCATGATAATTTTGAGCGTGACTTTACTCAGTAATTATTAAATTTTAAGCCAATTGGATAAGTCTTTTCAGGGGACTGGAGAGGCTCGGTAACCTCTGCTTTTCTCTGTTTGCTACGAGTCCGTTAGTTGCTTTATATAACCCAAATAGTTGGGGGCAGTATAATTTTATTTTTCAAAACCTACTACCAATCATAAGTACTGCTATAATATTTCTTATTTTTATTTTAGGGTATCTCTCATGAAGGGCAGGAACGAGAGTTTCAGATGGATGGAAATCGAAGAAGCAGCAACAGCAAACGTCGGTGCTTCCCAAATGGCTTCTTCTCAAGTGTCTGAAAAAAGAATGGTTGATTCTAACGAAAACAAAGAAGACGTTTTCGATAATTATCACCGATTGGGGATTGAGCTTGATGAAGCGATGAGACAGACACACAAACGCCATAGACGATTGAAAAATAAGCTCATGGAGTCCCAACAACAATGCGGTCTTATGAACAAAATGTCTACCATGCAGAAGCAAAAATTGGCCGACTTGCTGAGCCAAAGTGAAAACATCGCAGAAAAAAGCGTTGAATGACGAGGTTTCTGCAGATTTCACCATAGCGTAAGCTCTTAGTCAATATAAAAAAATTACTGTTTTCTTACTTACAATTAATTCTCTTTCTTTTTTTAGCCATAAAGTCTTTGAACATAGTATTCAAGATGTTTTTGATAAAGACGCTTGCATAAATGAGGTAATGACCAAAATGGACAACTGCCTAGAAAAAGATTCTTCAGAGATGACGGAGTTATTGTCACAGATGACCCTCTGCAGTGAAAACGCTTACAGCAAAAATTTGAAGTATTCCTCAGAGCTAAATTCAGAACTCAGAAGAGTAAGATCACATACAATTTTCTTAACAATCTAATTTTTTAACAATAAAGTTAAATCGACTGCGACGTCGTATTACGAAAAGATTCTCGACATTGATAATAAAATCGAAACAAAATCCAGGATTTGAAAAATTTTAAACTGGAATCTATGAGAAAGGAGAATCTTATAAGAGAAAAAGAAGTTTCATTAAAATCAGTTTTGGATGAAATCGAGCACTATAAAGCTCAAATCGAACAAGTATTATCAAACAAGTAAAAATAAAATTGAAAAAAATTGTTTTTCAGGAAAAAATTAAGGTATCCAATGACAAAAAAGAATGGGCTGAGCTCAACAAATCATTTGAGGAAAAGATGGCTTCTTTTGAGGAAAAGGAAAAAGAAAATTTATTGAAGTAATCACTGATATTGAAGAAAATTAGTTTAAAAGTTGTTTTATTTATTTTTAGGTTGGAAAACATTCAAGCTGAAAGAAAGGAGGAGGAAAAGAAGAATCAAAAGTTAGATGAGGAACTTGAAAATTTGATGCAGAAGAACAATGAAATATTTCGTGATACTGGAATTATAGAAAAAGAAATTGGGACACTTTGTAAAGTGAGTTTGTAAAAATGAGCATTATCTTAAATTTTGAAGGTTTAAAATATTTAGTGGAATCTTGGGGTTTTTCAGTAGCCAATTTGGGCATAGAGGGATTTTGACCTTTGATATTAATATTAAAATATTAACGTATTGAAATTTAGCAAATTGAAAAAAAGCAACAAAGAAATCAAGAGAGCAAGAATCGTTATGAAATCGAGTACCGCGAAAATGAGCGTTTGAAAACTTGCTGGGAGGAATACGAGCGATTGAAACTTTATGAAAAAACCGCCATGGATGAATATCAGAGTATAAAAGAATCTGAAGTTAATAAGCTCGATGAATACGAACGGCTTCTCAAGGAAATAGATGAGGCTGAGTTGAACGTAACTTCTTCAGATGAAACCCTCAAAAAGCTTAAAGCCTTGAAGGAAAAAGTGATTCTGATTGACAAAGAATATGAGGATGGGCTTCAAAGAAGTAAATGTCAACGTAATAGCTTAGTTTCTATTTTTGGGTCCTGTTTTCCTCTTGAGTTTTCCAAGCTCATTCCCCCAATCAGCCATTTGTTGAGGAAGTTTCTCAGGCTTACCTGAATTTTTTTATGGAATCAATCCTTTTTTTTATATATTATTTTTTAGAGATGGGTCGCAGAAGTGTCTAAGCTGAAGAAAAAGCTTGAAGATCTACAAAGGAATATTGATCTTGAAGATGAGAAAAGTTCAATGATGCTAAAAGATATTGAAAACTTAAAGGCTGAAGTTAAAGAAATGCAACTCAAAAATCAGTTCATGGACGATCAGATTCTTGAAAAAACTGAAGTAAATATAACATAATCTCATTATTTGCCTATCACTTGTTTTAGGAGAAAAGTTCAATGATGCTAAAAGACATTGAAAACTTAAAGGCTGAAGTTAAAGAATGCAACTCAAAAATCAGTTCATGGACGATCAGATTCTAGAAAAAACTGAAGTAAATATAACATAATCTCATTATTTGCCTATCACTTTGTTTTAGGAGAAGGAAAAGCTTAAAAAGAAGCAAGTGACCTTGACAACAGCTTAGCTAAGATTCGAGGCATGTTCGAATCCTTGTTTGAACCAACCGCCGAACTTGAAAAAATGGAAGGAGCTGACTTAAATCTCAGTGAGATCAAAACCGAACTTGATTTTGTGGAAGATGAGTTCCGCAAATTTCAAGCCTACTGCGAAGACGTGGAAGAGCTCAAAAATATCCCTTCTTTCCAGCCATATTTGCTTGAAATAGAGGTATCAATCGGTACTTTCAATTTTTTAAAATTTTTCTCTCTTCAGAATTTGGAAGAACAACAATCAAAACTTGAGTCCTTCAGAGAAAACTATTTAATCAAGCAAAAGAAACAGCAGGATCGCTACAACAGCGATATTGCCAACTTAAAATCGAACTGTGCTGCTCAAAGGGAGACCAGTACTAAGTTATGAATGAACTTATTGAACAATGCCAGGCGCATGTGAGTTTCTTAAGCTTGAAAACATGAGTTTTTATGTTATTTTTTCAGCATAAAATGATCGGTGAGCAGTTAATTTTTTAAAATTTTTCTCTCTTCAGAATTTGGAAGAACAACAATCAAAACTTGAGTCCTTCAGAGAAAACTATTTAATCAAGCAAAAGAAACAGCAGGATCGCTACAACAGCGATATTGCCAACTTAAAATCGAACTGTGCTGCTCAAAGGGAGACCAGTACTAAGTTATTGAATGAACTTATTGAACAATGCCAGGCGCATGTGAGTTTCTTAAGCTTGAAAACATGAGTTTTTATGTTATTTTTTCAGCATAAAATGATCGGTGAGCAGTTGCAATATTATCAGTCACTTCTTTGCGTGAAAATGATTTGCCTGTCGTCTCTACAGCTATGAAAGGAATACGCGTCGCATACAGGTTTTTAATTAATTAATCAAGCCCCTCTGAAAATTTTTATGGTCAACAGAGCAATACAAATTTTTTTTTTTTTTAGCAACCCATATGAGGATGGCTGAATGTATCAAGTTCAATAAGACGCCAATAAAACTCTGTGGATGTTCAGAAAAAGTATAAAATTTGTTCTATAAATTTTTACTGACAAATTCTCTTCCTAGATTTTTGACGAGTTTTCCAAATTTTGCCACCCGTGTGGAGTGGATCTTTTGTGAGCCAGATAATGTAAGTTGAGAATATTTTTTATTTGTTGCTCTCGTGGAAAAACTGGCATGAATATAATTTTTTAGATTTTGAAGATTGCAAGTTGTTTGTTCGGGCGAAAACCAAACATCGAAAGTCCCAGTCCCCCGACAGACACTTCTGTTGTTTCTAGTTCCAATGTAAGTAATTTTATCATCTATATTTTCAATTTTTTGCATACTTTCAGACTCCTTAGGATAACGGATTTGGAATTTACTGATGCTCTCAGTCTTCACAGTTATGAGTAATTTCCGCTCGTTTTCTGCTTTTCGTTTGTTCTATTTTTTTCTATTAAAAAAATTAGTTTGCAATGTTATTTTTTCATACAGAGCTTTAATGTTTTTTTTAAACATCCATGGACATTAACTTTCCCAAAGAAAGGATTTTGTAACATCCTCCATGGCTTGGTTTTTGCGAAAGGGTCTTCTAGACCCTTTAGAGGAAAGTTGATAAGGGTTATCGTGGTGCAGCCGTCGAAACTTCACGGCCAAGTTCCCTTCAGGAAGCATTTCATTTTAAATAAGAGGATTGCCTTATTTTTTAATTTTATTTAACTTTTTGAGACTTTCCTCTCGTAAATTAAGGTTTTTTAAAGAATTGCTCCATGGTCTGCTAGTTTTGAGTAGTCAAGACATTTAAAAAAATGTACATTTCATGATAAAGAGATAAAAAAAAAAGGTGATTAGTGATTCATACTGTAATAAAGAAGGCATTGATTCGATCAGTAAGTTCTGTAAGTGGGGGGAAACACGAACGAATCCTCGACCTATCAAATCTCGCCTTTTTCCCGGGCAGTTGAGACTCCGAGAGTCCCTTCTTTAGCGAAGTTAACCCTCGTTCGTCTCTCATCTACCCTCGACTCCCCTCGGTAAGAGTCATACTGTGTTTCTCTTCGAAAAGCGAAACTGAATAACGTAAACATTTTGATTTATATCTACGATAACAATGACTTCAACCGGAACTTCATGGGACTCGACATCGAGAAAAGAAATTCAAGCAAGTAAGTTAAATTTAAATTTCTTATAGCATAATTAAATTTTCCAGTTACATGTGTTCATTAAATTTTAACTTTATTTCAAACAATTTTTTTCGGAATCAAAAAATGTGCAGTATATTAATGAGAAAAAAAAAACATTGATTAATAGGGAGTATGAATTTGATAAGTAAAAGAATCATTCTGGCCCAATCACTAGCAGCTGGGACTGTTTGAGTTTCACAAGTATCAGTCGATTCAGTATCTGATATTTTTCTGCCATCTTGTTTTTAAGGTTCCTGATGAATAATTTTTAAAACCATTGAAAAGAACAAAGAATCAACCTGAAGGAAAAGGCACAGGGTGCTTCCCGATCACGAGGGCCTTTTTAAAATAAGATGCAAAAACTGCGAAGATTCGTGATCTGTTAAATGGAGTTCTCGATGATGGAGTTCTTGAAGCTGCGAAAGAAGATTCTCTATAAGGAGATTATTAGGAGCGTCAGTACGTGATTTCATGCTCCAAACGTCATTCAATTCTGAAAAAAAGTTCAGTTCCCTCATTCTAGTACAAACCTCTACCTTGAACAAATACTGAAGACAGCAATTCAGCTTGTTGGCATTTCGGCAAAAGATTCAAAAGGTTGTAAGCAAAAGGGATTCTATGAATTCTTTTGTCTTCTATAGCAACGCATGAGGCCAATTTCTTTAACAGAAAAAAAATCTGATTAACTCTGAACCCAAAATAAAGGGAATAAAAAAGAGAGAGAAAAAAAAACTTACTCTAATGGATTGTGATGTAATGATGATGGGTCCAGAGCCAATGGAGGAACAATTTGTTGATTGTGACACATAAGCTGAAGATGATCAAACGTAAGCAGATTGGATATACATTCAGCATCTACTCTCCATATCTAGAAACAAAGAAAAAAAAACATAAGTAAAGTAACAATTTTCTATTAACTTGTAGGATAAAACACACCCCCTGGACTGACCCATAAAAAATGATTACCATAACTTTTTTTTAAGGTAATCTGAGTGTACACCATAATCATAAAGTATTTGAAAAATTGTAAAAATAAAATGCATAAATTGATAATGTTTTCATTGTTCCCAAAAAGGTCATCAGGATTTGGATTCCTCAGGATCAAACGATATAGGAAAAGGAAATTTGCGTCCGCTGGGAAGAGATACTACAGGGTGTCCGGAAACACATGGCATACGTCTGGGAGAGCGTTAAAAGTGGTTTTATGAAAAAAAGTTAGATGTAAACCCCCCCTAATTTAAATCAAAGAATTTGATGGTGTAGTTTAAAATGCGTTGGATATACAGGGTGTCCCAAACAGAACCTAACTTCGTTATTTCAAATGAGAACCCATATTTTTTATTTCAGATTCGTAATCTACGCAAAATTTCAAGTTGATTAGACTATTCATACGACTATTTTCGACAACTTTAAAAAATGTCAAATTGTAGCGTTTTTTGGGCTAAAATCCGTTAAAATCGACCTAAGAGACTCATTTTTTTTCTTAATTCCACTTATTTTTGTCCGAAGATTCCAACTGTCACAAATTTCGTTTCTTCGCATTCTGCATCACGAGATTTCGTCGCTAACGGCCTTTTTCAAGTTAGAACCCAAATTTTTTAGTTCACAAATGAAAATTAGCGGTTGTGAATGGAATTGTCTTGAAGAGCTACAGCGTCTTTTGTGTTTGTGCTTCAAAAATCAAAATTCCGTTATCAAATCGGAAATTTTCATTTCTGAAGTAAGAAATTTGGGTTCTAACTGAAAAAAGGCCATTAGCGACGAAATCTCGTGATGCTGAATGCGAAGATGCTCAAAATGTGACAGTTGGAATCTCAGAAAAAAATAAGTGGCACACAAAAAAATGAGTCTCTTAGGTCAATTTTAACAGATTTTTGCCTAAAAAAAGCCAAAATTTTCAGAAATGGGAAAAGAAATGAAAATTAGCGGTTGTTGAAAGGAATTTTTCTTTTCGACCACAAATTTTGAAACAGCAACAGCGTCTTTTGTGTTTGTGTGCATCAAAAATTAAATTCCTTTAACAAATCGCTAATTTTCACTTCTGAAGTAAGAAATTGGTTCTAACTTAAAAAAAGGCCGTTAGCGACGAAATCTCGTGATGCAGAATGCGAAGATGCTTGAATTGTGACAGTTGGAATCTTCGGAAAACCACTTTTTAACGCTCTCCCCAGTATGCCATGTGTTTCCGGACATCCTGTATGTATGGCCAATTTTGATGGGACAAAAATTTTGATTTTTTGGGGAAAAAATGATCAAAAATAGCTTCCATACCAAAATTTTGGCTAAAAACGCTTTAGTTTCTTAGAGTTAGAGAAAATCGCTTTAATATAGGCCCAAAATTGGTTTTTTATTGTATTTATCTCTTTTTTCTTCAATGTTCGAAAATGACTGCTATTTGGTAAATTGCTGTAAGCATTAAATAAATAAAACACCATACTGTGAGTGAAAGGCCCATAAATTTGAGCGACAATCTTTTTGTCTAAAAACATGAGATATACAGGTGAAACAGCCCAGGCTCCTCTTGAAATTTCGAAATTTTTCGTTTTTCAAAATAAAAAATCAAATTCTGGCTTTCCTTCCTTTGTTTCGGTGGTTTTTTAATCAAGACTTTCCTCGGACTTCTCGGCATTGGCTTGGCATGACAAAATTAATTCGAAGATTTCTTTGGTAAAAAAATTATATAATTTAATAAAAAAATTCTTCCAAACTCCGTACAGAAAAACTGATTGGTGATCTTTGCCGATCATGAGGTCGTCTGTGGTGCCGGCCGCCCGTCGCATTTTTTAATATTTTGAAAGTTATTATACAATCGAATGCAGGTTTTTACATTCAAAACGACCGTCTTACTGCCGACTTGCGTTTCCATGGAGTTATCGGACACGTCTATGGCGTCGGGTAAAGCCATCACTCGCCAATTTTGCAGAACACTCCACTTGTATTTCGGCATGCTTTTCCGATTTTCAAAAGTTCTTTAGCAAATCAGCGTTATTCGAAATTCGAAAAATAACAAAAATATAAAATGTGTTGCCAGACACTTATTTCAAGGAATCTTAGGGGCTTCCCCGTTTTCCTATCTCAACATCCTTATGAACTAATAAATTTTAACAAATTCCCTGTTTAAAGTGTATTTTGCGGTCCCCTTTTAAAAAATAAAATGAATTTGTGAATACGGTGAGTAAAGAATAGATATCATTTAAAAAATCGGGTCGTGGAAACCAGCAAAAAATTTGAACAATTGGGTTGAGATCTACTCAAAAAATGGGGGTTCAATTTAAATTTTTCTATCGACATGAGTGGAAAACTGGGTGTGACAAATAACTAAATCGGAAAATTTCTTTCTCATCAGTTTTCTTTGGAATAAGACTTTTTAATTCCGTATAAAAATTAACAGTTGAATCAAATTTTTCTTTTCTTTACTCAGCGATCTGACGAGTTCCGGCTCTGAATCATCTTAGTGAATTTAATTTCATCAATCGACGTTTCCTTCCTTTTCTGTAGAAGCACCCAGAAATAAACTCTGCCTGAAGCACGCAGAATTTTTTTTTTATTTTTCCCCCAAGAATTGAGCCAACCTAGAATAATAAATACGAATATATCTCATTGTCAAGTGTGATGACACCTGATGATAACGTTATCTAAACTTGTTTGCTACAGATAACCGGCTTATTATCACACCTACAAAGAGAATCTAACTTGTGAAACTTAAAAAAAAATTTAAAAAAAAAAAAAAATTTTTAAATAAACTAGTTGATGTAATTATTTCTTTATTTCCAAAATTTTATCACAAAATAAAAACATTTTGATACACAGAGGAGTTCAGCGTGCTAAGAATTAAGTTTTAACAAATACGCTTCCCCATGCAGTAAAGAAATAAACGGAGCCTCAACTAAGAAATTTCCTTACGATTTTGGCGAGTGAAGAAAACGTTGAAAAAATGTGGTTGAAATAAGTAGGAGGAGTATGAATCTCACTTTAAATTTAAGTGCAGAAACTACTTCTCCACTTAACTCAAAGAAGAGACCACAATAATTCACTCCGAATTTAAAAAAAAAATAAAAAACAAAATAAAATAACGCGTATTAATGACAAAATAACAGAAAAGATTAAATTAAGTATAACACAAAATGAAATAATATAAAATAATATAATAACTAATAACACAGGTGAAAGGATACCAATAATGTCCAATGTGGAAAAATTGCAAGCCTCTATCAATCGGAAGAATTAGATCTGGCACAATAAGGTTTCGGTGTTAAGATCTACTCTTCCAACTGGCAGAGGGGAATGCGTGGACGAGCGTACGTAACGGAGGGGTTTTCTTTTGAGTGTATCCGCCGGCGTTTTCCCGAGAGAGCTCCCGCGATGTCGAGCAAACACACAACTCCACAAATCTGTGGGGACGCACTTGCTATACCCCTCCGTTATATACCCTGCATGACTGACAACCCAAAACCAAAGTCGCCACTCAATAATCTGAATCAACATTTACCTGCCCCTCCCACCCTATAAACACGATCACTAATCTACTTCATGCGATGTTCAATTTGATAAAATAATATTAATGACAATTTTTTTCTCTCTCTCATAAATAATTGAGAAGACAAAAAAAGGGAAAAAATTCACAATCATTTTCGCAGAAACCTTTCCCTTTCGTGACAATGAAAACCAAAAATAAGTAGGTAAGTAAGTATTTTTAATAGTTCTTTAGATCTTAAGCCGTAAAACTGAGGTGATGAAAGAAGAGAGCCGTCAATTAGACAAGTCCTACAAAGTAGAGGCGAAGAAAAACACCGGTTTCCGGTAGATCAGCGAAGTTAAGCAATGCCTGCTTGGAATGTGGATACCTAACCTCTCCAGTTCTGATCCAGATCCTGTAGTAAACCAAATTTTTTGGTTAGGCTACGCCATTGTGTCCGAACGAGCTCCATGGCAATACGGCAAAAGCTCCCGCTTAGCCCAGAAAAACGTATTTCATAAGCAAGTATCGCTCCAAAAAACAATCTGGCATCCACCAAAAAATTTATATAAACTTTCAATGGCTTAACTTTCTTATTCAATATTGGGGGTGACCATCTGTCCCGCTTTGGACGGTTGTCCCGTTGTCCCCACGATCTCGTTGGGGTTAGCCAAATGTCCCGCAAGCCCTGCTTTGAGTAGCAATCCTCTATAAAAGTAGACACCGTATAGTCCAAGTATAGATCCAGTATAGTATATGTAGTCTATAAACTATATTTTATCCGGTTTTTACCAGGTTTTAAGTGGTTTTCCTCAATTTTTTGTGTAAAAACACCGGTTTCTTTGGTGTTTAGACCTGTCAGCACCCAATTTAAATGGGTGCTCGAGCGTTAACACCCTATTGGGGCGTTTTCCTTGATTTTTTGTGTGAAAACACTCCTTAAACCGGGTGTTTGGGCGTCAAGTATCATTTTGGGTAGTTTTCCTCGAATTTCTGGTCGATAAACACGTTTCCGAACCTTCCTAACAGTTTTTTGCCCTCTTGTTCCCGCTTTGGACATCATCCTTAAGTTTTGCATTAGACTTCTTGTAATTTGTACATCTAAAGAAGGGAGAACCAATTATCAGGAATTCCTCATCAATTGCGTATATTGATGTAATTTTTTTCTATTAGAATTCCTTCAAGTTCGGACAATCCTGTAGAATTCACATATCTTAACTTTTGTTTGCTACCTGTCTTATGCAAACCACTAGTCCTTATCAGAAACTGAACTTTATTGACTAACTAGCTCGAGTTTCCTAGAATCCATAAAACTATGAAAGATTTTCCAAGTATAAACCTCTTTAAAAGTAGGTAAGGAGCTTTGTAGACTAAAAAATAGTAAAACTCCTACCTCCATCATTTTATAAGCAAGTTACCACCTAAGCGATGCTCTCCATTATAAATCAAACAATTCAAATTTCAATGGCCCAAAAAAAAGTTTATCTCTTCCAAGAAGAGAAATTTTCAATTTCTGCAAATCAATTAATAATTTAAAATTTTTTTTTATTTTTTTTTTTCCTTTTAAAGAAATTCCCCAACTCTATTTTTTTTTTTTTTTAAACGATAAAGTGAAATAGGTTTTCGTATATCAGGAAAAACATCGGACAAAATATGTCCGAAGCGTTGCGTAATTTAATTTACAATCCACTTCACTTATAACCGTTATCTTATTAATAAAGAGGGACAGTGAAAAAAAAAAAATGGAATGAAAGAAATGGGAACTACATTTCGACTGTAATTCAAAATCAATCATGTTGAGTCTTTGTTTAACATAGATAAAGATTTCTCAAGTATAAATTATAACTCTTTAAAATAAAATTCAAATTATTAAAAAATCTAGTATTTTAAAAATCATTTTATAAAATAGCCGAAGAGTCAGTGGAAAATCGTTATAATATCGCCAAACTGGAACCTTTGCGTGCTAAGGCTTTTTGACTTCGAAAAATGAGAGCTTTTGGGCCAACAAGTATAAACAGTTTCTTCGCCAATTCTAAGGGCCTTCAGGCTGGAGCTTAAGCTTTTAGCCAAAGGTCGTTGACAGTTAGTGAAGAAAAGAAAAAAGGGTTTTTTAAAATTTGGGTATCGAAAACTTAGTGCCATAAAATTAACCACACATCTAAAGGCGTACAAACTGAAACATGGAGGGTAAAACAATAACTTCTTCCAGCAACTTAAAAGGAAAATGGGGGAGGGGAATCCCTCACTTAGTCCACTTAAAAGGGGTCTGGTTGCTAAATTTTACAACCTCATCTCTCAAATAGTGGATATTCAATTTAAATCCAGAGCCTTTGATCTAAAAATTTCAAGCTACCAACATGTTTTACTTTTTTATTTAGCAAAACCTAAATTTCATAAAGGGCCACGTCAATAAGGCTGATCTCAGATAATTAAAACTAATCGCTTTGACCTTATGGTGTACAACAACCTTCTAGAGGCCATTTTTTTTCTATCTTAGTTGTTCTGTCACAAGAGTGAAATTATTAGATGGGCTTTCCATATGAAAGGCACTCACCATGTCTGCGATTTGATGATAATGCAAGCTCTCCATGTAGTTTCGATTCGAAGGACTTCCGCAAACAACTCCATGTTGAGGCTCAATCCAGCATTCGGTGATTAATTCAGTTCTTTGTTCAACCTCAATTTCATCAGCACCTTCATCACCAGAATTGCTGCAAACCAAAAAATAGGTGATTTTTAAAGAAGGTAAGGTGGACACTCAGTTAATCTAGCAAGTCTGTGATCCAATTTCTTATAGAAGGGAATAGAATTATATGAACAAACTTGCCTTCCTTTCATGCTTGAGCTGGTTAAATGAGGAGGGAATAGAACATATGAATAATACAAGGCTGTATTTGTCTGCGTTCGCATTAGGAGTATCATCGTCAAAGCACTGCAACAAATTAATTCTGATTTCACCACCATAATACATTACAGCAGTCTTGTGTCATTTATCAAGTTTTTTGAATAAAAATTCATTGTTTCAACAGAGAAAGCCAGTATTTCAGATAATTTTTGTTTTCTTTCTTTACCTTCATTTGAACTTCCAAAACCTATTGATGATTCCAGCAGAACAATGAGCAAATCTGAACCCTTCCTGCAGTCTCATTCTACAACACACAAAAAGTACATATGAGGCTCTCCGAATACGAAGGGCGAACTCGACATCGGACAAATTTTTTTTTTTTTTTTCATTCTCAGATTCTAGACCTTTTGAAGAATACACCCATGTAATTTTATATTGAGTTTCCCCTTTTTTCCCCTTTAAAATACGTAAAAACCGATATGCGGCAAAGCTCTACTCTCAACCTTTTTTATTTAATTTTTTTTTTTCTTTCGAGATTTGGTGATTTTTAAAAAACCCTTTTCTCTATGATTCTATGATGATTCTATGATGATTCTAAAATCTCGCCACGAAAATTCCAGAGAGTGACTTTTCTGTCGAGTTCGCCCTTAACAGAAAACTTTAAAATGCGAATATCTCGAAACTACGTTTTGTCGAGTTCGCCCTTCGTATTCGGAGCGCCTCAGATTAAAATTTATTAATTACTTTTTAAATATGTAGTTAGTGTTTTTTAAAATATAACTTTCAAAATATTGATAAAAATTTTTAAAACCATTATGACTTATATTAATTTTTAAGTTATTAAGGAGCCAATTGTTTTTTAAATCTTGAAATAATCTATATTTTTGACTCCCAAGTTCTTTGAGAAAAGGAGGAATGGCCTTCACTCTTAACTCCATTTTTTCTTTTAAACTTTGAAGATTATAGAAATTTTTCAAATAAAATTCAGAATCTTTGGGTAGATTTAAGAAACACTTAGCTGATAATTTTTTGTTTGGTTTTTAATCAAAAGGGGTCGATGGCCCCTTAAGAGTACAAATACCCTAAGCAGTAGACTTATTTCTCATTACTAGTCAATGTAGTCAACATGGTGGGAAGCATATTGTGGTGGGAAGCCGATGGAGTGTGGGCATCCCAAATCGACCTTTATGATGTAAGTAACGAGAGAGTAGTGATCAGGGTATTGGCTGGCTTGAGAGGCTTAGCAGCACTTATAGGCTGAGTACCATCTGGAAATACGACAGTGCCAAATTCACAAGGCATTCTTTCATATCTGGAATAACGATCGATAATAAATAATTAAAAACTTCAATCAATTTACCTGATGAGAATTTTCTCTAATGGTTTCTGTATGATTGTGCAGCACTCAACTTCTGATCGTATGTGAGAATCGACAGGGTCATATTTCCTTATAATGTCTGTTCTTTGAGGGATTTTAAGATTGCTTATTTCTTCCTTTAGTTTCAACGACCTAAAAGGGTGAAAAAATTTTAAATTACGTACAAGGAATAAGATCAGTAAATACTTGATGTCTTAAATTCCCAGGAGTTCCTCCCAGAAAAGCGATATGGATGACGGCACAAGGAGGCTTAGATGTCACTCGAACGATATAAAACCAATTAGGGCCTTTTTCATTGTCGCTGTGGAGAACTTGAAGTGATTGACAAATTAATATAGAATGTACTTACGCTAAGGGCATGATTTTTATGTAAGAATGGTTTTCGATTAAAACAAAGTAGTTAGTTTTTTAAGCGAGCAATAAAGGGTGCTTCTGCTTGTCGGCACTGTAAAACGTGAATTCTTGGATTGTTGGCAACCGTGTGTAATGAATTCGGAAGCGGACGATCTGGCTGGAGAATCAGTCCTAGTCGATGGGTATGCAACCACTTTTGCCACACGCTCGGCTCCAATAAAACGACTGGCCTCCAAAACTGAGAGAATTGAGGGCAAGACGAGCCACTAAGAAAAAAAATAGAACTTCTCTTTTTTCATCGATAATACCTTGAAGATAATTCAGGCGGGGAAGAGTTGTTCGGAAGATAAAAGAGTGGCATCCCATTCCTTATACTGTCAGGTATCGTGTAAGCCATGGCGTTTTCAAGAAAGAGTCAAGGTGAGATAAAGGATCGGTGTTCGATAAAGTTTTAACGTACACCAAAATCTTGAGACGACAGCTTGTCTATATGGCGATTGAAACTGCTTCTTTATCAAGCATGTTATATCATGCAAAAATTCATAGGGAGCTAACAACAAAAACATATTAAAAGCAATAAAATAATATTATTTTAAAAATTTATCCAATCTTAATGTTGTGATAAAATATAAAGTGGTGAATATTTTATCACAGGTAACTTTATGATATAAATATTCAATAAATAATTATCAAATATGATCATTGTGAATTATATTCTTTATGGTACCTTTTATTGAAAGCACAAAATGAACTAAATTTTTTGGACTACTGGAAGGCCATTCTGAAGATATGATGTATTCTAAGTAAATATGATTAGACCAGGGCAAAACCATCGTAACTTCCAAGTCGTTTCCTCGAAGATGAACATTCTAGATTCAAAAATAAATAAAATAACTTTAAAGCTAAAAATAATTACTTTAATCATATATCCTTCATGCAATCTGCAACACATTATGCTCGTCAAACTGGCATTAAGATGATCTTCAGACTGCTTCTTGATTAATAACTGCGGTTCTCGGTTCCATAAAACCATGGTTACTGAAACAAATCACATTTTAAGAATAATTGAAAAACGAATGACTTAAGGGGATATGAGGGTTTTAAGTTGGTTGCTTTGTACATTTTTTCGTTGTGAGCAACGGTTTTCGGTTTTTCCTTCTATCTTGGAAACCGTCGCTCAAAACGAAAAAATGTTCTAAGTAAACGTTGTAGCTACGGAAATTTACTACATAAAATATCTTATGGTTTTTTCTGTCAGAGCAATATTTTAGGAGATATGAAGGTTTAAGTTTTCAGACAGGCTCTGTAGGAATATTAGTTTCAACCTCATAACTCCTTAAATATTGCTCTTACGTAAATAATAAATAAAGAAATTTTTGTAGGAAATCTTTGTACCTACAACTTTTACTTAGGACATTTTTTCGTTTTGAGCGACGGTTTCCGAGATAGAAGGAAAAAACCGAAAAACCGTTGCTCACAACGAAAAATTTGCAAAGAAACTCACTTAAGAACCCTCATATCTCCTTAAGTATTGCTCTGACAAAAAACCAATGAGGTCTTTTTGTAGGAAATTTTCGTAGCTACGACTTTTACTCATGACATTTTTTCGTTTTTGAGCGACGGTTCCTAGATAGAAGGGAAAAACCAAAACCGTTGTTAACAACGAAAAATTTGCAAAGCAACCAACTTGCGACGGTTTCCGAGATAGAAGGGAAAAACCGAAAACCGTTTTAACAACGAAAAATTTGCAAAGCAACTCACTTAAAAAACCATCATACCTCCTTAATGAGTTTAAGATTTCAGATTAGGTGTGATTAAGTAGCTCTAAGACAGTAAAAATTCTATAATAAACTGATAAATATCTAAGTAGTATGAGAGAAATAATGGCGAGAACCACCACAATCAAATTTTTAAATTTTGAACAAAAAAAATTTGTGATCTTCTTTCTGTTCTTTACCCACCTTTAAAATTTAAAAATTTGATTTAAACCGATTTGGTACCTTATATTCCAATCACCATGCTGAGGAACTGGAGTAGACAGTTCTTGAATAGTCTTCTTTCTCCGAAAACTCCAAGTGATAAAAGCATCTTGATAATGTTGATACTTTTATCTTGCCTCTAAAAATAGAAGTAAAAAATAAACCGAAAAGTATCAAGTATAAAGACTTACGTAAGTACATGGGGATGAATAATAAGCACCGAGAGTGGCGGAAGCAATAAACTGCATAAGTTCAGAATAAGGGACAACCCATGGCAAGAATGAGGATGAAACTGACTTCCGACGTGCAAAAATGAGACGGCGCCGCATTACTTCTCAGCTGGGTTAAAACCGAATCGACGACTGGATATCAGGAAGAGTTTATCATCCATCAGTCACAACAATGAGATCTTGATAGTAAAATAGAAAATTTAGTAAACTAAAAAATAAAATAAAGAACTACTGGATAAATTACTCGAGGGTAACAGTCTTAATGCAAGCATTCCATATCGGAGGAGGTTAATGAAACAGAATCAGGGCTCACCATTGATATGCCAGAAGGTAAACCCGTCTGCTTTTCATGTGACTTCTTCAAAAAGCCCTCCAACAAGACGTTCTGATTCAGCCTAGATTAAAAATAAATAAAACATCCTCAAAAGGAATCTACTTGGTATTTGGAACTGAAAACGTCTGCTTTTACCTGCTTTTGACGAAATGGAATCGATCTCATCATGAACCAAGGCAGAAACTTCAGCGATGGGTCCTCCAACAGCTCCAGCTGTTTGACGATGGCCGACAAAAATTCTTCGACATTCTCCGCGGTAACTCTCCAACCCTGAACAAGACCTGAAGTCATATAAAAATCCAAACTAGGCATGCCCTACGCTACGAAAATCCATGCTCCAGCAAGTGCAACAAAAGTTTGAAAAGAACAGAGCCAGTCGAAAGACTTTTGAGTGCTTATTACAAAATACCATTAACAATTAACTAAATACAAAAATAACTCAATTAATCAACCGACAAAGCACTCTAAAATCATGGTGCACGCATTGCCCAGATAAAATAATAATAACAACAGCTATTACTAAAAAACTACTATTTCACAAGTACAAAATAAGTAAGCACATAAAACCCATCACCTCTAATAGATTTAAAAAATAGAAAATGGAATTCCAACTTTAAAACAAAGATTTCGAAGGAAAGTTGTACAAAAAATTCTTGAATAAAGACCCAATTACAATAAAGCATAAAAAACACCTTCAGTAAGCTTACATTTTAAAATATATAATTATATACAAACAAAATTTAGAATTTATGATCAAATACACATAGAAAATTTACCCGCTACATCATACCTAACAAAACTGTAAATATACATTTTTTTTCTTTAATCTACATTTCAGAATTAAACGTATGCAGCAAATACAATACAAATATTGAAAAATGTGCTGGAAAATTGTTGAGTAATAAATTTTTTTATGCAAAGTAAAAAGAATGCTATGTTTGACTACTAATATTACAAGTTAATATTACTAATAACTAATTTAAAGAGCGCCAAAACTGTGTTTCTAGAAGAAAAAAAATGTACAGGAAGAAAAAAAGAAAGCTGAAATCCCTCACTTTGTGAACTACACAAACAAAAGAAAAAAATATAATTGAAACTGAAAATACCTGTTGAGCAGGAGTTGTAAAAAAGGTGTATGTACTATCACAGTCACGAATAAATGGTTCAAAAAGGAGGTCAGTTCCAGGCACGTAAAACTGAAAATTAAACACAAATCATACAGAAGGCTCATGGCCTTCCAGCAGCAAATAATTGTTAGGTACAGTCTAAACATAATAGCATCAATTATCAATTCAGGATAATACTGAAAAGATGGAAAAAAAATAATAACGCTACAAATAAAGAACTAAAATTTTTTTCATACTGGTTTGACGATTCCTTCGATGCTATGCTTGACAGCAGAAACGATTTCGTCGAGCATGACTTCGCCATGTTGAATATCCTGGGATAAAAAATCATTATAGCGACATTCTCATGAATCATAAGCTCAACTTACCACAGCAGAAATGGATGACTCAAATCCAGACAATAAACGGCTTTGTTGACTTTTGAAAGGTAAACTACATTTGTCGACTGAGTTATTAAATACTGGTAACTGAGAATATTTCAGGGCCCCAGTCATGAGGCGATCTTGCGGGTACACGGACAAATTTGAATTTCACATCTTGTGTGATCTAAAAAAGTAAAACGTGAATAGTAGCATTTAATTTTTAAAAATGGTGATTCTGAAACTTTAAACCACTTCTTCCTCCCAATAATTCCATCATTAGCACAACACATTTGGGAGCCAGACAAGCTCCGCAGAATAATCCAAGTAGCAGCGATCCCCATACATACATCTTTAATTGGCTGAAGTACGATTTTCTTGTTGAGATGCTTGAAGAACCATTGTGTCCGGACGTTACGAGACACATGGTACCCTTGGTTCATCAACGCATATACAACACTCGCCACAAGCACACCAGGATTCTAAAAAAAAATTTAAAATTACAAAATTTAATAATAAAAATTTTACTAACATGGTAGTTAGACATCAATATTTTTTTTAAGGAGGGGAAACAATAAAGATTTTTTTAATCCTCTTTTTTAATAATTAAAAGATAAATTTTATCTCTCAGATAAAGCATTTATTAACCTTTCTCTTCGGTTATTGAATATAAATAATTTACTCTAATTTAAAAAAAATCTTAAAAAAAAGATGGAAAAAAACATTTATCAGAAGTAAACAAATGGTGATAATTAATACAGACCTCGTCGTTTTCCATTTTTTTCTCAACATTTGGACTCGATTTTTGAAACAGAAATTTCGATACCACAGGCCAAATGAAAGGGATGACAAGTCCACAAATATACAAAACCAAATAACTTTTATAATTTTTTAAAACTTTTAATCCGAATATGGAAGATCCACAAGTGTTGATTTAAGTGTTCGGCACAATATGCTTGTATCTGATAATTCAATGAGAATAATACATTTAAAACACGTATTAATCAAACGATGAAATGTTTTGAACTTTGTAAATTTTAATTGTTTTTAAGAAGGTTCAGATATCAGAAGGTTTTCGACTTTCAATCGTTATCAACCTTCACTGCACGTGTCATGTTGTTTACGTTTTTACGATTCAACTTGGCGTCCTTCACATCCGACTTAACCGCCAGATTCATTTGAATTCTTGTCAAAATTTCAATTTTCATCAAAATATATTCGATTTTTTCATTAAAATAATGAACTATTGACTCGATTAAAATTAAAAACTTTTTACTGTCAAGCATTTAAACTGGAAAGTTTCTCTTCCATTTTTCTGGTTTACGTAACTTTATGTTTGAAAAAAGGAGTTGACCCTTATTCCGATGTTAAGGTCAATTTTTGGAATTGAGGTCATTGAGATATATTTAGCCATTGGTTCTGGCATTGAAAATGCATCTTTTTCACCTTTCGGATTTGACAAATTTGAGCGGGTCTATCGAGGAGTTAGATCTGAATTATTTCGAGTTGCTTTTCATCCTAAAAAAATTATTTTTCGCCTTTTGAAAGTATCCCTTAAATCCAATTCGAATTTTTTTAGAAGAGAAATGTCCTCAACTTTTCTTCAGTGCCAATATGAGAATCAAAATTTTTATTTTGGACTAAAAAACCTATTCTTCATTTAAAAAAATTATTGAAAATAACATGAAATTTTTTTTTGTCAGAAAGAGTAATGAAAAAAGAATAGGAGTGTCTGTTCTGGAGCAGGCAGCGAAGGGAATTTCCTCTAAGTACAGCAACTTATTTATTTTTTGACCCTACTATCGAATAATAATGTTAGAGTCGAGGTTGAAATTTTTGTTATAAAGGTAGAAAAGTACTGGTTTGAAGAGCTTCCAACGAAAACTTCCTTAAAGAGAAGTCTATATAGGAGGGGGAAGTATAACGGAGGGGACGTAAAACGTAGTGGGAAGTATAACGGAGGGGGAAGTATAACGGAGTAGGAAGTATAACAGAGGGGGAAGTATAATGGAGGGGGAAGTATAAAGGAAGGGGATTTAGTAGGGAGGGAAAGTATAAAGGACAATTTCCAAGTTTGTTTTTGCGAAAATTTTTTTTCTTTTTTTCAAAAAATTTCTAAGTTTTAACTTTTTTTTCGAAAAATTTTCTAAGTTTTTTTGTCCAAAAAAAAATTTTTTTTTTCAAAAATTTCCGGGTTTTCCTTTTTTTTCGAAAAATTTTCTAAGTTCTTTTTTTCGAAAAATTTTCTATGTTTTTTTGTCCAAAAAAAAATTTTTTTTTTCAAAAAATATTTTCAAAGTTTTTTTCGAAAAATTTTCCGGGTTTTCCTTTTTTTTTTTTTTGATTTCTTCGAAAAATTTTTAAGTTTTTTTGTCCAAAAAAAATTTTTTTTTTTTCAAAAAATTTTCAAAGTTTTTTCGAAAAATTTCCGGGTTTTCTTTTTCTTTTTTTTTTTCGAAAAATTTTCTAAGTTCTTTTTTACGAAAAATTTTCAAAATTTTTTTTTCGAAAAATTTCCGGGTTTTCTTTCTTTTTCTTCTTCTTTTTTTTTTTTTTTTTTTTCGAAAAATTTTCTAAGTTCTTTTTTTCGAAAAATTTTCTAAGTCTCAAGGTAGAAATAATGGGCTCTTTGGCCTAGGGATGTGCCTCTCGTAAAGGGTAGAAGTACGAAATTTCTCCCTACTAAAAAAAAATTAATGATTAAAAGTGGCATTTTTTGCACCAAAAATTCTTAAAAACATAAGGAGTAATTGGTGAAAATTTGGTGAAAATCGGATTAACGGCCGCAGCGAATTTTTAAAATTTTAAACAGACATATCTCCGCCATTTTTTCGAAATTCAAAAATCGCCCTCGTCATATTCTTCTTCATTTTACATTGTGTAAAAATTTGGTGAAAATCGGATGAAAACTGTGGCCGTAAAGTGTTCCGGAAAAAATGCTACAGCCGGCCGGCCGGAAGCACAGACAAAGTGAGATCGGTAAAGATCAATATTCGATTTGACCCTCCGGGGTCTGGAAGACCCTTCCCCAAAAACCCGACATGGAGGGTATCACAATAACTTCTTTAAGGAAGTTAAAAATGGAACCGTTTGCCATTCAGGCCACAAGGAACGGGTGTGAGCAGCTTAAATTCTACCTACTTTTAAAAAAATTCTATTTAATATAAGTGGTGAAGATTGACCAATAGTACGGCTGTAGTGAATTAATAAAACTTTCAGATACGTCTCCCGCAACTTTTGCAAATTTTGAGCTCTTAGTCACATTGAACATCACTACGAAAGGAAGATTCTGTGAAAATCGAATGAAAATTGCAGCCATCCCAAAACTGGCGATAGTTGCCACCACCCTTTTTCATAAACCGTGCATGGAGGGTGTCACAATAACTTCTCTTTGAGGAAGTTAAAAATAAAAACAAACCAGGATTAAATTTTTAAAAAACCTTTTTAACTCCTTAAAAAGATGCTCTTTTAGGTATGCTGCAGACCTCCCTTTTCTCCTTTAAATGCAACACTTATACTCAAATAAAACAAAATGAGGTTAATTTTTTTAAATCAAAGTACACTATATTTTTGTCTTATAAAAATAATTTACTAATAATATATAAAAATGATATTAAATATTTTTTTAAAGGAATAAATAATTATGGTACATCATGAAAGATACTTTTAGTGAAAGAAGCTCTAGCCCCAGACTTGCTAGCGTTAAGATCGTTAACTGTATCTCTGATTTCAGATCGTTGTAAGTCGCCTCTCAAATTCAAGAATTTAATCAGATGATCCTCTTTAATATCTGGATACTTCCGAACTAAAGCATGGAGAAGGAAAGAAGCTATCTCTTTGTCTTCGACTTTCAACGTTTCTGCGAGTGAGCAAATCGCTTCAAACGGTGAGTCTACTTTAATGTAACACTTGGCGCTATTTTCTTAAAAACGCCTTCAACTGATTCACTTCCCGGATGATTTTGTCGCCTGCAGTGTTCCTCTCTTCTTGGGTTTTAAACGTCATCTTTTTGGAGAATAAAGCTGATAAATATCGTCTAGTAACTAGGTTTTCTGCTTCTTTGATCACATATTCAAAATTTTTAGGACGTAGATGAATATAATCCTTAAAAAATTAATTATTAAAAAAATAATGTAAATTGAATTCTTATTTACATGGAAGTAATCATCCAGGGTCACACAAACTGTGTCGATTGAAATTGTGCTTGACATCCATTTTGTCGTTATTAAATCTCTGAAGTGGAATTCCAAATCCAAAAAGCTTCCTGCAGCAACCACTGAGCTGCTTCATCTCTCAAATCCTAAAAAAATCATTTTACTATTGGGCAGTATATTCACACATACTTGAAATGTTTTCAAAAGGCTAGAAAATATCACAGTTAATTCTTTATTCATGATATCGGTCGTCCTCCAATAATGTTGCTTTAATTGCTGAGCGAGTTCGACGAAAAGCATGCAATTATTTACGATTGTGATCATGTAATGTGTGAAGTAAGGTAACTGAAAATTTTTATTAAACTCTTTTTTATAAAGTTAAGTTTAATTACTTGACTTCTGTCTTCAAAATGACGAGTCTTGAAAGTTATAATCGCCTCACGATAAAGGTGGCCGTATTGTTTCACCTGTTTCATGCTCAAAACAAGAGCTTCATCTGTCAAATCTTGGCTGAAAAAGACCAAAAATTTATGTCCTGCTGAAGATTTTTGGTTTTTCGCTTAAGTATACCTGATAGTTTTTGTAACTTGAAGATTTTGGTCGATCATTTGGAATATAATAACTGGTGCTGCGGTATGAAAATGGCCCTCTTGATCACCTTCGGGTTGAACACAGTTGTTCCAATCTTGCTGCTCAGTCTCAAGCGTTTTTTGCATCCATTCAGTATAGTTTTGTTCCATATTCTTTTCAATAAACTGAATATAATTCAACACGTTAAGTCAAACAAACCTTAAGGTATCTTGATTTCAAATCGAATATGGTAGCTTTGCTTAGTAATGGTGTAAGCCATTCTGGATTGATGTTGAGCTCACGATTTTGCATAAGGTCTGGCCCTGAGTAGGTGTTGACAACCCATGAAAGTAAAGAGACATATTCATTGCCTTCCAAACCATTATTTATGATTTCTTCAAGCTAAAGTGAAAGAATAAAATGAATGGAAAAAACAAAATCTTACATGTTTAGACAGCGAGTTGTGATACATGGTGACAAATTTTCGAACAATGTCGTAGTCTTTGGGGAAACACGGCTCACAGAGTGTTTTGACGACTTTGAGGTCCTCCAATATCAACTGCCTTGTTAACTAAAAACAAAAATTATAAAGAGAAAAAAATTGGCAACAGACAAACTTCTAAATGGACAACAAGCCACATTTTGTTGGTTGCTCTGTCTTCAACGTTGGTTCCCTCGATTCTCTGCGAAACAGACTCCTCAAAGACTTCCATAGCCATATCTTTCCATCTTTTAGGACGCCCAGGAGGCAAAAATCCACATTGTTTCTGTCGCTATTTATATAAAAATTAGAGAAAAAAACCTTTTTTTAAATAAAATGAAACCTGTAGAGCAAAGGTGTCTTTCTTTTCTTCTTTATGTATGATTCTTAATGCTGTCACGATGATATTGGGCTCTTTCCGAACAGTCAAAAGCGTTCTTGATAGAACAAGTCGAAGTTGTTTTTCAAGATATTGAGAAGCTTCGACATCCTCAAAGACGCTTTGAGTAACAATTTATCTGTTGGTTGTTGCGAAGGAACCTTGTGTAGTTCATAGAGAAGATCATCACGGGAATTTTCCAGGTCATTTAAACTCTAAACAAATTTGTTTAAAACATAAAATAGAAATCCATCATACATGGTGCGCATATAATAGTTTCCCTTCGTTGATCCATTGCTTGGTTTTCTCGACACTTTCAGGAACAGAGAATAAGTTTTTAAGATTCTCTCTTGCTGTTGAATACTGCGAATACTGATTATTTTTCTCTCGTACACTTTGCAAGCTTTTGACAAGGTGAGGAAGATCAGCCAATAATGCATTCACATTGGTCAAACTAAAAAAAAAAGACTTTCTTAGCAAAAAGAACTCTCGGAAACCTGGTGCATGCTCTCCCAACTCCTGTTCAAGTGGGAAAAAAACTCATAAACTTTAGAAAAGATGCCAAACAGCATAAATCATGGCCTTATCTATGGCACTTGCAGAAAAATGAAAGGGAAAGAAGGCAGAAGAATTAGAAAAGTTGTGCCAGCTCCTCTATAGGAAGAGCTAACGAATAAGTTACACAGAGAGCAAAGGGAACGGTAGATACTTGTTCTGTATATCTTGAGTCTCCTGAGCAGCAACTTGAAGCTGACCCAACCCCATGCAGACACCATCAAGTTGACTCTGTATAGAAGTCTTCAGCATCGCTTCAACAGAAACTTTCTTACTCGTGATCCTTCTATGGTACTGTTCAACCTAAAATTCAAAACGTAAACAAGATAATTCAGATAGAAAAAATAATAACCTTTTCAAGTTGGCCAGGCCGTTGAAGCATATTAATGACATAGTTGGTAGCCGTAGTTTTGGCATCTTTCTCAAGCTGCTCAATATTATCCATTTTTCTATTTTATTTCATTGACACTTATCGATAAGAGATATCAGTTATCACTGAAGGGCAGTGAAGGCAGACAACTTGCAGTTTGGCCACATCAACCGCTTAGATGTCCCGTTGTCCCACTACAGCTGACCCCTCCAATTTTTTAAAACTTATAGGTACAGAAAGTTTATCTTATGGCGAAATTATTCATGGATGGCAGGAAAAAAAAAAAACTATTTGAAATCGTATTTATTTTTCCTAAGGAGAGTACAAAAATTTAGTAATTAACGCTTCAGCAAAACGGGCAGTCGCATATTTGAAAACAACAAGTCAGAAAATCTAAGCAAATGGAATCATTTTTTCCTTTTTGTTTGAGAACTGGATTCCTTTCGAAAGGTGCTTGCATTTGGGTCTATAGGAAGTTGAGTGGGTGCTGAAGGCCCGTCCGTTTCGTCTTTAGCCCCCTGATGCTCACTACCTCCAGCTTCAGTCGGTATATTTCTGTCACCCGATGATGTTTCAATAATTTTCGTCAGATGCTCAGTAGTTTCGGCAATACTTAACCCCTGAAATTATTTTTATGGTTTCTTAGGAAACTTGTGACTTTTTAAGAAAGGTTTCTTTTACCGGAGGAGGCTGAAGAACGATAACGTCCTTTGTTTGAACCTCTTTATTTGATACATTTGTTGGTACATGGCCTGAAAAAATTCTCACTTAAATTTTTGTTTAAAAAAAAACAGGAGCATTGTATTGGTGAAGATTCTTGGAGCAGATGGCAAAGGGGAATATGATTTCTTAAGTGTCATTATTGCCATTAGTCTATTGATCCAACACATTAGGTATTTATAACTCATTAATCATTACCTAAAACCCATGGCATGTCTCCCGTAAAGCCTAAAAACAAAACAAACAAAAACTAGAAGAAACGAATAGTCGAGGGCTTACATGATGTTTGGTAGCTCCGTCGATTCCAGTTATTCATTGTTTCGTAAAAAATAAATAAATAAAGAAGACTTTGTTGAAGATTAACTTAACAATGTTTTTTCACAATTAAAAAAAAATAATTATAACATTTTATAGGCACATGTGAAAGATAAAGCAGCTGTTCAATTTAGAATTTAAAAAAAATATTAGGAAGTAAATCTAACTTGAGTAAGATGATTTAAAAATAAATAAATAAATTTTTTTTTTCATTTTTCCCAAAATGCAGTTCAGAATTAACTCCGAAAGAGTGGCCTTAATAGACTGTGTTTTTTTAGAAATCCCTTTTAGAAGATGGGAAAACGCCACAGACGTGAAAGTAATGTAGCTCTGTTAAAAACCTGATAACCTCTGTTAAAGTTAAAACCCGTCGAACAATAAAAAACCTACACACCCCGGGGATCGAAACCTGGACCTCCGGGTTGTCAGGCTAGCTGTCTAACCAGCCATGATACGAAGCTTAAGCGGAAAAAACCGGGTGCATGTTAGCTCGGCGAGAGAGGCCGATGTTACTAATCCGGTCCTTTTTTTTAATTGGGTTCCATAAGCCACACACAAAAAAAGAAATGTTAACTGGGCGATAGATATAAAAGCGGTACGTGAACTCGGCGAAACGATATTTTAAATAGTAAACGTTAACTCGGCAAAAGGGCATTTTTGGAAGAATGATCTATTAAAAATATTTACAAATAACAGTAATAATTCAAAACGTTAATATTAATTATCTCTCTTCAAGTGAAAATGGAGCTCTTTTAACCCCACAAAAATTAAACGCCCCAAAACCTGTTGAAAGAGGGCTTTTTTACGCCGAAAAAATGGAGGAAAACACCGAAAACTCTGTCGAAAAGAGGGCTTTTTTTTACCCCACAAAACCGATGAAAACGCTCAAAATTCTGTTGAAAATGGGCTTATTTAACCCTAAAAAATGGAGGTAAAGCCCCAAACCTGTTGAAAGAGGGCTTTTTTACGCCGAAAAAATGGAGGAAAACACCGAAAAATCTGTCGAAAAGAGGGCTTTTTTTTACCCCACAAAACCGATGAAAACGCTCAAAATTCTGTTGAAAATGGGGCTTATTTAACCCTAAAAAAATGGAGGTAAAGCCCCAAAACCTGTTGAAAGAGGGCTTTTTTACGCCGAAAAAATGGAGTAAAACACCGAAAAATATGTCGAAAAGAGGGCTTTTTTTACCCCACAAAACCGATGAAAACGCTCAAAATTCTGTTGAAAATGGGGCTTATTTAACCCTAAAAAAATGGAGGTAAAGCCCCAAAACCTGTTGAAAGAGGGCTTTTTTACGCCGAAAAAATGGAGTAAAACACCGAAAGATATGTCGAAAAGAGGGCTTTTTTATCCCACAAAACCGACGAAAACGCCCAAAAATCTGTTAAAAAATGGTGCTTCTTAGAGTAAATTCTTGTAAAATCTCAGTAAATTCTGCTACATCGTCGAGTTCACGTTTTTTCAGGTTTTACTTCTTTCGCTCAGCTAACGTCCCGTATTTTTTCTCAAACGTTAACTGTCGAACGAGGGGATTAAAAGTTTCGCCCAGTTAACATAGTGAAAAAATGGGCTCGTCGCCGAGCTCACGCCTCTTTCGCCGAGTTAACCGGACCCCAAAAAACCAAACAGAGAGGGAGCAGTAAAGTTCTTCCCGAGATGCAAAGTCAAAGAAAACGTTCTTCTCAAAATATGCTGAACTATCGTACAATTTCATTTTGTTCTAATCGTTCCGCAATCTCCACATTTCCTCAGGAACCTTAACATCAACCGACTGCTACAAGATGGCTACCACGAGTGCCCAGAATCGTACGTCGGGACTAGCGAAGGCTACATCCAGTGAGAAGATTCTATCTAAAACTCGGACAATTAGGTACTTCACATTAAAGTATAATGTATTTAAAAAATATATTTAGTTTGTTTATTTATCTACATAATTTAGAGTTATTTAAAAGTAGGTAGATATTGATACTTTTCATTATAGAAACTTTAAAAGTCGGATTTATACAACATTTTGACGTTTATGACGGATTTAAATCTGTCATATCCGAATCCGTCTTATCTGAGGGTGAAAAAGGAATAAATATCAAACCAAAATAAGGTTTTCTGTAGTTTGACAATCGACATATGTTTCACCTTGAAAATCCTTTTGATGAATGAAAACGGTCCGGGTTTATTTACATTTAAGTACCTAAAGCGACATTTTTACAGATCCTAATGATTCTGTTTTTTTTAATCTTAGGAAATAACTTATTATGTATTAGATAAATAGAAAGAAAAAAACACCCTGTAGTATTTTTCATACATGATTAAAGGTTCAGGGGTAAAATGGCTTGCAATAATTTTTTAAAATCAAAGATTGGTCAAAGGACGCCTCATGTTGGTATACGTGTTGATTGATCTAAAAAAAGTCTATAACTTGGTTTAAAAAAAAATTTGGCACAACAAAAGTAGGTACTCTTAGCTCACTTGTGCTTTCACTTAACGTTAGCCGTTTTGTTTTTTTCACACACACACAATTTATAAAACTAAGCTAAGGAATTGGCACTGTCTTTTATCAACTTTCTTTCACAGTTATATCACCACAATGTCACAGAGTTTCTTCTCAAAGTTCAACTTGAGCTGTCGAGTCGACTTTTGCTGTATGTATGTTGCCATATTTCGAGCAAAAGTACGCCGGAGTGGAAGCGGTAGAAAACGAGCAAAGGCAGCGCTATTCTTGAGATGACTCCCCACGCAAGGACTCCCATGAATTTAAGCTGAAGTTCCTGACTGAGCCAACTTTGCGTTACGAATGAGTCAAGAGCCCAAAGTGCGATGTTGCTGCAGAGTAAAAACGTTACAACCTAAAAAAATAATAATAAAAACGTTCGAAAAAATTCATTAGAATTTACCTGCCGGGCAGGAGTTGTTAAATGTTGGTATCGAGTTATTGCTCCTCTTCGAAGACCTTCTTCAATAAGAGTGCTTTGGGCTACAGACTGTACCAACTGAAGAACGCTTAGGGTGAGAAGCATAATGTGCTGTCTCTGCTCTAAAGTGTGTGCAGGTGTGACGTAAACACTGCTTGCTCCGACGACGATCCCAAAAACCGAATACAGCTGAACACCCCCTAAACTAATAGATGCCAGAAGACTATCCAAAAGCATCGGCGACTTTCCAGTATGAGCCAATTTTCGAATCTGTACCAATCCCGGGATCGTCACTATCACACTGAGGAACAATATAACACCCAGAGTACCAGAGGTTATCCAAAATAATGTTTCTGAAGGGAACCCTTCATCTTCTTTAACTACAAGAAATATTATGATAACAACAATAGCCGCAACTAAACATAAAAGGCCCAAGAACAATCCTTTGCTCGCTCCTGTACAGTCTATCTGATTAGCCCGATAATGGTGAGAATCATGTATGCAACTTGTCTGACATAATTTCCCATTGATCATTGCAGCGTTTCCCGTTTTCTTTGAGTACGTCTTTATATGCGATATTCGGTCTCGGCCGACGTTTTGACCCATCACGTAAGTTACTCCAGCAGCAATTAAACTGTAAGTAGATATTAATAGTGGTTAAAAAAATAATTTGATTTAGGAAAACCTGAATTGCACGATGAAAGGATAAAGAAAAGGCATCGATGATGTCCACAGCTGTCCCAAAGTATTAGTGTTCAAACAATTGTGGAGCGCGACCACCTGTGATATATGATCATCTGATATTGGTCGGTAGTAGTCTCTGTCCCATGACGTATTGTGAACTTGAAATAACAACGTAAAATGGCGTTAAATAAATAAAGTGATGCTTACAGAATAATGTGTCTCTTTCTCTTCTCACATGACTGGTAAATGATCGTGGAAAACCTTTTAGCTGTAATGGCGTCGGTATTATTTGCGAATGAGGATACGATCCGGCTTGAGCCAAATGGACGAAGTAAGTCCATTCTATGCCGCTTTCCCAGACCACTAACCTCATCCATAACGCCAGATTTGTGGCGGCTAAGTGCATAAATCCGAACCGAGCGATCAAACCGAATTTTTCAACGAGAACCTAAACACATAATTATAAAGATGTCAAATTTAGATGATATGCTTACTTGGGAATTTACAAATAAAAAGTGCATCTGTAAAACGTGAATAGACCATGGAGGACTGGGTGGACGAATACGACATCGTTGAGGCATGGTCCTTCCATCATTGAATGCATCGCCATTTCTAATCCGTTGAAAACCAATGTTCCAAGTCCAAAAGCTAGTGTAATATGTAAGTCACAAAAGAGTTTATTCACTCCATTATTTACCCAAAGCACCGATTCTCAAGTAAAAACTTGTCCCTGATGTAGCATCTTTGGTAATATGAGCTCTTTTCAAAGAGCCGAATCGTGAGAGAGTGAGGCGACCAATTTCAGCCTCTCCCATAACACTCGTCGTTATCGAGTCGTCTGCTTCGCCATTGAAAGAAGAGCAACTATCAATCAATACCCAGATATATATCGATATTATCACCGCGATACTTCCTATGTATAAGTACATTAAATAGATACCCTGCAAAAAAATATATGTACTTCTAACAAAAGTAATTCTAAGTTGCATACCTGTAGAGAAAGGAGTTTCACAGAATTGTCCATTACTTCCACTAAACTAAAAGCTATCATAAGTATCACTAAGAGTTTTCCATAAAGCGAGCTAAGGACGACCCACAAATAACAACTAGAAATCAAAACAAAAATTACAAACCTTAACATAGGGTAGGATTAATAGTTAAAGCCACATTCCTTTTCGTTCTACTCGTCATCGACCCACTAAGGTACATTCTGACTTGTACGGGTTACTTATAGGTTAAAAAAATCTGTAGGTTATCCCGCCTTTTTGTTTAGGTTTAGTCGTCGGCCGCTTGGAGGGCTATTTCTGAACGTTTACGGGAATTTAGACAACACACTAGTGTAGATATGAGGCGCTCCGAATACGAAGGGCGAACTCGACAATACGTAGTTTCGAGATATTCGCATTTTAAAGTTTTCTGTTAAGGGCGAACTCGACAGAAAAGTCACTCTCTGGAATTTTCGTGGCGAGATTTTAGAATCATCATAGAATCATAGAGAAAAGGGTTTTTTAAAAATCACCAAATCTCGAAAAGAAAAAAAAATTAAATAAAAAAGGTTGAGAGTAGAGCTTTGCCGCATATCGGTTTTTACGTATTTTAAAGGGAAAAAAAGGGGAAACTCAAAATAAAAATTACATGGGTGTATTCTTCAAAAGGTCTAGAATCTGAAAATGAAAAAAAAAATTTGTCCGATGTCGAGTTCGCCCTTCGTACCCGGAGCGCCTCATATGATCCTACTCATAACGTCAAGACGTATGCTCGTAAAACGAAAAAGTTCTGGCTATAATTAATTAAGAAAATTCAAACTTACAAACTTCCGTTTGCTCCAACATATCTGGCTTGTGTTTTAAATTTAACTTCGTAATCCCAGCAGGGTTACTCTGGGTCCAACTCGAAGATGTATTCAGGCTATCCCTTTCTTCATGTTCGTTGTACACTGAAAAATTTTTTTAAGGTTATTGTGGGACGAAAAGATGAACATAATGGAGAGGAAAAAATTGGCTTCTGAATCCATCACGTTTGAAGTTTCGAAGAAGGAAAGATGATCTTGAAAGTCGTAACTTGAAAAATCAAAACTGGAAAAATGACTTTCTCCATCTCTCATTTTGTCGAAATTCTATTATTTTATTAGATAGCCCAGGGTCGATTTTTTTGTTCTTTCACTTTCATTTTTTTCACTAAACCGGATCACCATCGTCTTTACCGTGGCGAAAGAAATCCGGCTTGGAATAAATTAGGTTTGATACTTTGACGTGAGCTTCAAGTCCCGTTTTAGGGCCTAACCGTAGAGCCGTAAAATAAAAATTCCAACAGATTCAAAAGTTATGCAACTTTATCAGTCCTGCACTTCTTGAATAAGGTCATTCACTGTTAAGAAGGTTTTTTAAAATTATTTATTAAATAGTAAATTATTGTCTTAAATCATTATGAGAAAAAGCAGACCTGAAATGACAAAATGGTCTTAAATCAGCCTCGTTCCGTTTGATTCCTGACTAGAAAGAAGAGCATAACCAAAAGACAGAAAAGATAATTTCCCCCTTTCCAATTATATCCAGGGAAAACTAGGTTACGAGAGCAAATCGCCCAATACTCCTACTATACAATAACTTTTTTCAAAAATTCAAAATTGCATAAAACTACTTATTATTTCGTATTTTGAATAAATAACCGTTTTTTGACTACAAGAAGATTGACCACATGATAGTAAAAGCGGAGTTGAGAGCAAACGTGCAAGACGGCGTCTTCCGGACATTTAGTGGACGGAGCGTGAAGAATGGAAGACGAGCGCTCGTCCTTCATCTACTCCTTTCTTCCAATGATAACGAAAAAAGCTGGGATAATTAATTATTCTAAAAAGTGAAAACTTCCATTTAACGCATGGGATAACTCGAGGCCTCCGGCAAAACACATCTCGTTGCACACATTATTTTACTCTCGTTTTGTATACAAACTGTATTTACAAAATGAAATAGCTAAGTTTAAAATTAAATTTAAAAGGCAGTCTCTGACAACTCCCACAAGGAGGGCAAATGAGTAGATGCGAAAAACTTCCAAAAGTGATGTTATCGGCCAAAATACCGCGGAAAATAAAACACTAAAAACTGGATAAAAAGGGCGTTTCCTAATGTGTTGATGTTTGAATTTGTGATGGTTAAACAAATGAGGCGCTCCGGGTACGAAGGGCGAACTCAACAAAACGTAGTTTCGAGATATTCGCATTTTAAAGTTTTATGTTACGGGCGAACTCAACAGAAAAGTCATGCCCTGGAATGGGAAAAGGAGTGGGGGGTTGTGGACTAGGATGTGGAGTTCGCCCTTCGTACCCGCTCGGATATCGCAGTTAGAGCTTTGCCGCATATCGGTTTTTACGCATTAAAAGGGGAAAAAAGGGCGAACTCAACATAAAAATTATATGGGTGTATTCACCAAGAGGTCTGGAATCTGAAAATGAAAAAAAAAATTTGTCCGATGTTGAGTTCGCCCTTCGTACCCGGAGCGCCTCAAATGGAAAAACATGTCTTTCGGGTCAATAGCAACGAATTTTAGGGGAAAATTTCGGTATTTTTAAAAGTTGTCTAAAGAGAATGGTCTAATCAACTTTAAATTTTGCGTAGACAACGATTCTGAAATAAAAATCTTGGGTTCTCATATGAAATAGTCGGTAACTCTTGATTCCGAAGGTTTAGATGCTTTAATTTGTAATAGTTGAAATACTTAATCGAAAAAAAAAAATTGGGTCTCTCGGGACAATTTTATCGGATTTTTGAGAAAAACAAACCGCTGTTTTTTTTAAATAACCAACGGATTAACCGGCAAACCGTCAACTGGCCGATCTCGGGAAAACGCCGTTCAACATAATGCATTTAACCCTAAAGCAGATGAACATAAAAAAATCTGCATTTCCACATAAATATTCTGTAGTTCACCATAATTTCGGCATAATAGAATTGAACATAGAGCTTTTGAAAAATTTTGAGCATAATGCGAACATTAAGCGTTTCGCCATAAACGACTTTTTCAATAAATACAAACGACATAAAAAAGTGCAAGTCACCATAAACGCCTCTCTTTAAACTTGTTATTTCGCCACAAACTATTCCTGTCGTTTGGTCATAATACATCTACATAAACTCATGCATTTGAACATAATACATCTCACCATAAAGAAGATATTTAAAACTTGACGTTTCGACATAAATTTGACGTTTCAACAAACTTTCATTTTAAAGAACTTGTCGTATCGCCATAAAACTGTTTCTGTTGTTTGGGCATAATCCATCTCACCATAAACTAAGGTCAGCGAAAGAGCAAGCCAACTTTCGCCGTTTAAAACGCGATTATGGCGAAACGACAAAACCTTAAAACTTGACGGATCACCAAATGCAATTTAACATAAAGCATCTCACCATAAACTAGGAAAAGCAAGCAGGATCAGCTCGTTTTATTGCACAGGGGGTTAATTTTTTCCTCTCGCGAGGAGGTGCGAATTGCATTGTGGTGAACGTTTTTGTCGTTTCGCCATAATCGCGTTTGAAACGGCGAAAATAGGCTTGCTCTTTCGCTGTCCCTAGGTTATGGTGAAATCTATGCCCAAACGACAGAAACAGTTTTATGGCGAAGCGAAAAGTTCTTTAAAATGAAAGTTTCCTTTTCAAATTTGATGTCGAAACGACAAGTGTTAAATCTCTTTTTTATGGTGAGATGTATTATGTTCAAATGCATTATTGTGAACGTTTTCGTCTATTTTCTTTATGTTGAGTTGCAGATTTTTTATGATGAATTCGCGATTTCTGCTATTTTATGGTCAAATGCAATTATGGCGAACCGCATTATGTCGACACGTATAACTCCCCGAGCTCTGGTCCTTCACCTTGAATTTAGGTACAGTTTGAAATTAACTCCGGGAAATTCGCTTCTCATAATTCTCAGGCCAAAAAGACACAGATTGAATATAATTCTCTCTTTTGGCGAAATCTGATTATTTTGGTCATGAATTTAATTACTGGCTTCCTACCACATCTAGTTTACATTTTATCGTGGTTGAGGAATCAGATGCAAATAAGGGGGAAAAAAAGTTTCAATATCTTTAAAAATAAGTTCGCGTGAAAACGATTGGTTTTTTGTGGGGCAAATTTCGTCCTAGTCACCAATTTTTTCTCAATGCCGCAGTCTCTGTCGTTTTCGAAGCTCGCAAAAACAAAGGAAATTTAACTTGTGTATTTGCTTCACTTTGGCAGTAGACTATGACTACTTCGATAAAGAATGAGAAGTGAAAAGAATTTGTTCGGAAGAGCCTTGACTTTTTTAAAATACTTAAGTCCATACAATGTGTGTTTAATGCCCCTTCACTTCAATGAAAAATTAAGTTCTAAAATTGCGTGAAAGTGTTTTTTTTAAATGTGCGAAAAAACCTGACAATAGTCGATAGTACATCGAGCTCAAAGAAAGAAAGAAAAAAAAACATGAGCGAAATAGAAAATGCCATCGGTCAATAATGAGAGTGGGATATCTTGCGATAAGTCTTGATGATGACAGTGACTTATGGCGAGGTTTTGTTAATGAGGGAGATAAGAGAAAGAAGGGAAAATGGTCGAAAAAATTTTAGTGTCGCATGCGAAGAGTCAACTGTCAAGCTGGTTGTTCCGGATGTGCGGGAAAGCGAAATAAACTACGTAATAAGCCGTTGGAAGCAGAAAGTGAATTAAGTACATCCATTAATTAATATTAATGGGTTGAGGGAAGTGGCGGAGAGGAGAACCCACCTCGCCGCCTCGGCCTTCGGAGAGAGGGCCTAAACTGGTGATGGTAACATTAACAAAGAGTGAAAACTTTTACTTTTTATCTCTCTGGATTTTTTTTCTAACTATTATTGTTATGCTAATCAGGAGACAAACAGGGAAACAAATTTTTTTTATATTTTCAGCCTTATTAACCTGTCAAACTTTCTGGATTCTATAAAAAGAATAAAAGAAGCATCATTTTCTATTGTTTTAGATTGAACACTTCCTGATATCCTTCAATTTTTTTTACAAAAAAACAAAGAAAACCAAAATAATACTTACCAGTCACATGCCTTAAGCTTTCAAAAACTTCTCCGGGTCCTTTTGGGTCTAAAAAAATTCAATCAAATTGAATAAAAATTGTCGAGTACGTCACCAATAAATTGGGGTGACTTAAGCCATAAGAGGTATTTCTTAAGCAACTTGTCATGCTTATAAAGCGCTGTTTTTACCGTTATAACTTTGCAAGTTAAAGACATTTTCCCACTCTAAAAAAGGTGAAATTATAAAAATATAGGTTTTTTGTAAATCCACTCGCAAATAGAAAATATTGAAGGTAGGTGCGAAGGATGAAAAATAAAATGCACTCGCCCCTGAACTTGATTTCGCTTTCTTTAAAGGTCAACGCGCGAAACGAATCGATCAAACTGAGGCTCAGAATTTATTCAATTTCTTTTAAATAATTTTTTTTTTCTTTTTACCAAAACTTCAAAAAAATCATTTCTCATTCTTGACTGCGCGTGAAATTAATTTTGTTCATTTTATTCCTCGTTTTATTAATTTCATGCTCATTACGGTGGATACAACTTCTAACGAAAATAAAACACGAGTAAGGTTTTTCCAAGTTGTTAAATGTTTAATTAAATACTGTCAAGTAAAATGATTTTTCATAATCAAGCTTCTTGGTTCTTGGAAAAATTGTTATTGGGTTTTTTTGTTCTTGTCGTTTTTTAACCAATTAACCAATCAATTAGTGGCTCCATATTGGAAGTTTGTCCTTTCCTAAAATGGAGAGAAAAGCCTCTGCGCTCTATTTCAAAGCTCTCCTTGGCGAAAAAAAAAAATACATGGAGAAAGAAAGTGTTTTGGAAAAACGGGCAACAGAAGGAGGGCCGGCACCACAGACAAACTCACAATCGGTAAAGATCACTAATCAATTTTCGCCCAGGGGGACTGTAAGACCTTTTTCCATAGACCGAATGGAGGGTCTCACGATAACTTTTCTTTGGGTAGGTCAAAAGTCTTAGTTGAAAGCCTACATGAGTGGAAAAACTGCTAACGAGGGGGGAAAAATATTTTTAAAAAGTTAATTTTGTCTGTTCAATTTTTTAGGTACTTTTTAATGCTGAAATTGCTTTAGTTTATAATTTAAAACTTTTATTGGGACCTGAAAAATAAGTTAGTTGGACAATAAAAATTATTTACCGTTATTGCTGCATTATAAATTGTTATTAAAAATTTTTTAAAGTTAAATTGGTATACCAAAAAAGCCTAAAGATAGAAGAGGCTATTGTAGGTAATTAATTAAATGTTAAAAATGCTTTTAAAATGAAATATTCAAATAATTTACCTCGTTCTTCCTTTGGTTCGGGCTTCGGAGAGTACATGTTTACCGCGAGGACAGAAAGCTATTTACTTTACGAGAGCGAAAAGGAGATTAATAGAAAGGGACTTGACTCGTATTATTCGAATAACCATCGGACAACCAGTTTTTCAATACGCGCGTACTGGAAGGGTTAGACTACTTTCCCAGCGGCATATGACGATTTTGAAGAAATTGCAGGGGAGCTGGTAAAAGGACGATTTCAAGTTGAGGGAACCTGCTTCACGCCTCGTAGACCTTGGACAACACCGAGAGACCGAATGACTCGTCCCTCCTTGCCGAGAAACAGTAAAAAGTAAAATCAGATAAAAAGAGACCCTCCCCACCACGGAGACACTCATCATTTACACTTTCCTTTTATCGGTAGCTTACGATTCGATCAATTTTGGAGTAAATCTTGCTGAATAATTGGGTCCAACATTTAAAATCAGTAAGTTGAAGATTTGGAGGGCAGTAAACTATACAGGCCAGACTTTGCCTCTGAAACTGGGGAATTTCTTGAAATCAAATATGTGGTTTTTAGGACAAAAAACTAAGAGAAGCACACGAAAATCGAGTAATAAATGTGAAAATTGAGGTAAAATTGAGGTTAAATTGAGGTTTTCGCCCCCACAAAACATAAATTTCCGAGAGTCGGTGAAAATTATAGTTTTTTGGTCAAAAAGCCGAGGAAGACTATCAAAAATCCGATAAAATTATTTTTTCTCGGCTGATAGACAAAAAATTTTTGGAAAGTTAAAAATAATGGCCCTGTAGTAGAAGGGACTCCCTTTTCTTTCGTTGTACGCAAATCGCCCGATTTATTCCGAGCAAAATTCAAATCCCTTTTTAAAAATGATAAAATCACCTAATTTTTCCCGAAATTCAAATATCATGATGTTCGAGCAAATCTATTGCATCCAGCTGCTCTACACCTTTCTTTGCTATCCGCACATTAGTAATCATGATTGGAAGAGCAGTGTATAAGATAATTGAGGCGCTCCGGGTACGAAGGGCGAACTCGACAAAACGTAGTTTCGAGACAATTGCATTTTAAAGTTTCGGTTTTTACGTATTTAAAGGGGAAAAAATGGCGAACTCAACATAAAAATTATATGGGTGTATTCACCAAGAGGTCTAGAATCTGAAAATGAAAAAAACTGGAGGACCCTTCCCCAAAAACCCGACGTCGAGGGTAGGTATCACAATAACTTCTTTAAGGAAGTTAAAAAAATTTGTCCGATGTCGAGCTCGCCCTTCGTACCCGGAGCGCCTCAATTATTAAGGATTTTGTATTTAAGGACCTAAGCAATTTTCCGGAAGCCCTTGGCCGATTTCTGCGAAAAAAGCGCAATTTACCGAATTTCGTTACCCTCCGATCAAAATTGAGGTTTCCTGGCCACAAAAATTTACCAGAAATACTTCATCTAAAACATTCCTCCAAAATTTGTGCAGGCGCCACTTTGAAGTTTGCTTATCCATTATGGCGCCTTTGTCCATTCTACACCCTTTTCCTAAAACCTGGATAAAATTTTAAAACTTCAAAAGAATATTATTAGCGGATTCATCGCGAGATTCACTTATTTTTGATGATCAGACAATATTTAAAATTAAGATTGGAAAATGATATTTAAAAGAACAAATTAAATTTTAAAAACAAATGAGTAAATACAATCGTGGCTACCCATGACTTGAAAATTTTAACCACCATTATTCACGTACGAAAGCCATTTGCCGAACGGACAGTCCTGGGAGAAAATTCCCAGGGAAAAACCGCTGCGTTGGATTCGATTATCTTTTAACTTTTGCCCAGACAAAATTTAAAAGGTTCTCAACGGCCGAAGATTTACGGCCTTCAGCTTTCGCACTTTCCGTTTTTTATATTTTAGTTCCCTTGACTTGCGCTTTTTGACGATTTTTTGTCGTTCTCACATGAAAGAGGCTTTCTACTTGGCCTTTGGTAAACGGGCAATTCAATTGCTGAACGATTAGGTTGTTCGAAGGCTAGTCTGGAGATGGCCCCGACTGAAACTTCCTCAGGAAAGGATCAATTTCTAGAAAACTCAGTGAAAAATGTGACCGTGAGGTGAGGTGTCGATATGAAGAAACCTCTGAGAACTTGTGTCTCAAAAAACCGTGGAGGGAATCACAAAAAATTTATTTTTAGGAAGTCAGATGATGACTCTATCTTACAATTCAGCAAAAGGTACCAAGATGTACTGATTCTATCAATCCATGTGATCACTGATCAGCTACAGATCTGCTTATATCTTCACGCCCACGGGTCCAGGCCTTTCTCTAGCTCCGAGTCAAGTCCCGTTCTACAGAGAAAACCCGCTTCGACGGAGAAAGTAGGACCCATCTTTCAACTAATCGTTATCTTTCATTTTTAAAACCGATTACATGTGACAAAACTATCCGACGAAATAGTTAAATGATGGAAAGTATACTTGGAGAGGATCCCATCAAAACCGATTTGACAAAATTGATCCTGAAGACTAAGAAAGATTCGTGAGCCAATCAAATCGACTTTCTGCGTTTATAAGTTGGAACCTTGCACTTCAGTCTTGTCTGTCAAAAAGCCTGGCCCGTTAGTTAAGCTAAACACCGGCAAAACAAAAGGATTTTTTTTCTTACTTTAAATCGGCTCAACGGCGAAGAAGATGGGCGTTTCGGAGAACGAATTTGTCATTTCTGAACTGGAAAATTTTTTTCTTTAGGACTGCATCAACGTTGCAAATTCTGAAGTATGGGCCCCGATCTTCACCGCTCCTTATCTCGGATGTCGTCGTTGAAGATGCAACATATGCTATCTGCCTTTTGGCTACTTTTCAGGAGAAACAAAAACTGAATTGGGTTCTTCAGATTTCAGATGCCACATATTCTCATTTTTGGCGGTTTTTAACTGCTTTCTGATGAGTTTTTTTACAAAACTAAGTTAACTCACCGACGCGACGCGACGCCGCGGTAGGTTTCGCTTCCTATTCAATAAAATTTGCCCAAAACAGCGAGATATGTTGCATCTTCAACCACAATACAGGGTGTCCGGAAACACATGGCAAGCGTCTGGGAGAGCGTTAAAAAGTGGTTTTACGAAAAAAAGTTAAACGTAAACCCCCTTAATTTAAATCAAAGAATTTGATGGTGTAGTTTAAAATCCGCCTGGATATACAGGGTGTCCCAGACACAACCTAACTTCGTTATTTCAAATGAGAACCCCTATTTTTTATTTCAGATTCGTAATCTACGCAAAATTTCAAGTAGATTTGAGTACTCATATGACAATTTTGGACAGCTTTTAAAAAATGTCAAAATTTAGCGTTTTTTGCGCTAAAATCCGTTAAAATTGACCTAGGAGACTCGTTTTTTTTTGAATTCCACTTATTTTTTCCCGAAGAATCCAACTGTCTCAAATTTGAGCATCTTCGCATTCTGCATCACGAGATTTCGTCGCTAATGGCCTTTTTTCAAGTTAGAACCCAAATTTTTAGTTCAGAAATGAAAATTAGCACTTGTTGAAAGGAATTTTTCTTTCGGACCACAAATTTTGAAAGAGCTACAGCGTTTTTTGTGTTAATGCATCAAAAATTAAAATTCCGTCAACAAATCGCTAATTTCCATTTTGAAGTATGGAATTTGGAGTTAAACTTGAATCAAATTTGAGACAGTTGGATTCTTCGGGAAAAAATAAGTGGAATTAAAAAAAAAACGAGTCTCCTAGGTCAATTTTAACGGATTTTAGCGCAAAAAACGCTAAATTTTGACATTTTTTAAAAGTTGTCCAAAATTGTCATATGAGTACTCAAATCTACTTGAAATTTTGCGTAGATTACGAATCTGAAATAAAAAATAGGGGTTCTGGTTGAAATAACGAAGTTAGGTTGTGTCTGGGACACCCTGTATATCCAGGCGGATTTTAAACTACACCATCAAATTCTTTGATTTAAATTAAGGGGGTTTACGTTTAACTTTTTTTCGTAAAACCACTTTTTAACGCTCTCCCAGACGCTTGCCATGTGTTTCCGGACACCCTGTATGTTTTGAGAACCGTCAACAATTTGAATAGTAGAACTTATAACAGGTTATCATCCTGTAAGCGGAGGGAGCTGAACCGTTTCGTTTATAGTCTTGAAAAGACAATACCGTGCTAGTTACTACGAAAGAAATAAATGTTACGACCGTGACTACTCTTAAATTTAACCCAAATACCTTTTTCAAAATTCTATCATGTTCTCTCTAAAAAACAACAGTTTTACTGTATGCACTAAAAAATTAGTCGATTTTAACAATGACAGTGACCCTTGATATATTGTGCACATTTAGTTACCTACTAATTAATTTTAAATGATAACTTTGGAAAATGAATCCTTTCGCTTCTCTCTAAACTAATCAAAACGAAAGGCGCTTCAGGGTTGCGTGTCAAAGACCAATTTTGTCCGTTTCAGGAGCGCATACATATTAGCAGATGTACTCAGGAGGAATAAAAGTTTCATTTTAAATGAACACTACCATAAACTGAAAAAATTTTTGGTCAAAGTGGTTTTTGCTGGCTTTTGAAGAGTTTTTTTAAACCGACTTTTTTAAGTAAAGTAAGACTTCGCCATTTTGGGGCATTTAGAAACAAAAGGCCATTTTCAAGATAACAACAAAAGTTCGAAAATTTGCTGAGAATCGAAAAGTGCAATGATCACCCAAAACATGGAGTAAGTAACATCTCTTTATAATCCATAAAATTTAAATGACGTTATTTGTTTATTCTTAGCTAAAGTTAAAAGAAATATCAACAATAATTTAAAAAATGCGAATACTTTGCAATTAACGCAAACGTAAATCCTGGAATCATCATTTAAATGCTCGCCGGTAGAACTTAAACGGCATTTTCTTAAGACGATAAAGAAAGAATCAAATTAGCGGTCAGTGAAGAACGGCAAGTCTTCAGAAAATAGCGTGAGGGGGGTAATGACTAATGATTGTTGATTTTTCTTCCTTATCACGCGAGAAAACCAACCTCGCATGGCGGTACGTCAGAAGTAACAACACTAAAAAGAAAACTTTTTATTTTTATTACAACTAAATGCAGACAGTTGATTCACGAGGCGTTTAGAACGATGTATCATTGAAAAAATAGTTTGAGTGAGAGTTATCTTTATACATTTTTTTTTTGTCTGTTCTTTATTTGATACGCTGTTCAAAAATATCGTGTATTATTTTTATGAAGAAAATTCTTATGGAGGAACGGTAATAGTCCTTTGAAGGTGGACAAAATAACAGGTTTTGGGTGTCGAATGGCCCTATTTTACAATAGCGGAGTATAATATGAACGTTTTCCTGGTACTGGTTTACGTACTTTCGAACCAGAATTTCTCCCCACTTTGAATCGACTAATCTAAATCAACGGGACCAGCCTCCAGTCACTCGGGCAAGTTGTCTCTTCAGCTGGGTGAGGAAGCCGAGTCCCTTGTCCACACTATACGCTCTATCTTTTGAATAGAAACACTTATCAAATAAGAAGAAAGAGAAAGAAAAAAATTATTTTTAAATAATATTGCTTTAGGGATAAATGGAATCTACCTAATAAACTGGAGATGGCTCCGACGGGAACTTCCGAAAAATAGGGCAACGTAATATTTTTCATCCCTGATATCGAAAACATTGAAAAAAAACCAAACTTTTTAGCAAGCGGATCCCTTGTACTGGTTAAAATGTGTGAGTTTGAAAGCCTTTAGAATTTAGATGTATGGCTAATTTTTATGGGACAAAGCAATGGTTTTTTTGGAGGCAGAAAAGTTATTCAAACCATCACATAAACCCTTACATATTTATCGCTAACCGAAATTTTCTGAGAGAAAAACGCCAGGTTTTAGCCTAAGGCAGTCAGATTTGGATAAGAAAACCTTCTCGAAAGATCAACATCCCGTTTTTATTCATCACCTGATTAGAAACGGGTCAAAACGTCCAAGGCGCCTGGGCCATCAGATTCACCGAGATTTTTCCTCACACCCGAAAACTCACAAAAAAAAAATATTATCTCGGTCATTCCGCAACAGAGAGCTCAAGATTACCCAGGAAGGCGTTAATGATGTCGCCGGTCATAAAGTTCCATACGTGACAATTTTCAAACCATGAAAAAAGGATCAAAATTGAAATTAAAGAAAATTACTCCATAGCTACTGTAGATCATTATAAATTAAAAAACTGAAATAACTAGTAATTTACCAATATTACCATACTTTCTCTAAGTATTTGCTCAAATTGTCTAATTCCACCTTATTATGACCACGCGTTTAATTTTTAACTCCTTTTTCCTCTCTCCACGTTCTCAAAAACCCATTTTTTGGGCACTTTGGAAATTGGGATATCACATGCTATGTCAAAATTCACAATAACTGCAAAACTAAAATGTAATAAATACTGCTAAATCACCGAAAAAATTTGATGATTATAATTGTCTAAAAGTAATAACTCACAGTTTAAGAAAATCGCTTCAATTCAAATTGAGGCGCTCCGAATACGAAGGGCGAACTCGACAAAACGTAGTTTCGAGATATTCGCATTTTAAAGTTTTCTGTTAAGGGCGAACTCGACAGAAAAGTCACTCTCTGGAATTTTCGTGGCGAGATTTTAGAATCATCATAGAATCATAGAGAAAAGGGTTTTTTTAAAAATCACCAAATCTCGAAAAGAAAAAAAAAATTAAATAAAAAAGGTTGAGAGTAGAGCTTTGCCGCATATCGGTTTTTACGTATTTTAAAGGGGAAAAAAGGGGAAACTCAATATAAAAATTACATGGGTGTATTCTTCAAAAGGTCTAGAATCTGAAAATGAAAAAAAAAAAAATTTGTCCGATGTCGAGTTCGCCCTTCGTATTCGGAGCGCCTCAATTGAACTAATTCACTTTGAACGCTACCTTTCTGTCATTTTAGCCTTTACAAAACTAATAACACGAATTAATTCACGACAAAAATTTCCTTTAGAAACCATCCTTAGCTCAAAATGCTCAAAGGTACGTATGAGATCTTTATCAACAAAAAGTTATGTGAAAGTAGATAAGCCAAAACCGAATCTTTGCAAGGAGACACTGAATCCTGTCAAAAACTGCAGAAGAGAAGAGAAATACGTCTTAAGGCATTGAAATCACCGGCTTTAAATGTGATATATTGAGTGTGATATATAAGTGCTTTAGTTATCTAAAAGTAGTGATAAAATTTTGATATTAAAGATTGGAGAGAAGGAAGATGAATGAGTGGGGAAGAAAAGGTTTACCTTTCTCGTAGAGAGAGAAGTGTTGATGACGGTGTGGCAAGTGATGTTGTTGTTTAGGACGCATAGGGTAGACTGGATCTCGTAGAACGTCCCAGTTACACGATCCCCCACCTGAGTGGTACCCTCAATTAACCCAATTCAAAAGCCTGACACATCGGAGAAACTTAAAAATTGAAAGAGGGAGAAGGAAAACAGTAAAGTGACTTGAGAAGCTTTAATTTTTACAAATGGATCAGAGACTTGTCGACTCATCTCAAGATGCCGCTTTCAAGACTCAAACGGACATTATTTTAAGCATTCAAAATGCCTCAAAAATGTTTATTTTTCACCCTTGAACATTTTGATAACACAGAATAATTAAGATGACTAATCAAAACAAATCACAGAAAAATCTCGACGCATCAACTTAAACAATTAAATGATAAGCTAAATAAATTTCCCTCAGAGTTATATTTTATGACTTTATTTACTAGTCGATTCTTTCTTTCTAAATAAGCAGATAACAGGTTTTTTTCTTAGTCTTATTTTCGCTTTCGTAACCTTCATGTCGCCTCCTTGTGAAATACTTTTTCAAGTTCATCTTAAGGAATGAGACTCTTCGTGTTTTTTATTTTAGCTCTCCTCTGTAAGTGAAGATTTTTTATTCATTTTACGTAAAATAAGAGTGGAAACTCTTAAAAACTTTAAAAATTTAAATCACTCGATAAAGCAAAACATATCAAGTATGTACTTGAAGAAAAGGTAAAGATCGGACCAATAGTAAAACTTAAAATGTCGGCCATTTTTTAAAATTTTGAAAAGAAAAAAAGCTCTCGAGATTTTCAAGACAAAAAAGATTGAAAATACAAATATTTTCCTCTCCCCACTCTTATAAAATAAACGCACCCATTACTTGGCCTTTATTTTATGCAACTAAACAATATCATGTACTTCTTTTAGGGGCGCCTATGCAATACAGGAACGCTAGAGTGTCTTGCATGTTTAGTATTTTTAGCGCCTAAAATCCCAAGATTTTGTGACAGCATAAAATTTTCTTTATTTTGACTTCTTCGTCTTTATTTATGGTGACAGCAAATTACTGTTTTAGGTCTTTTTATTCACCAAAAGAGTAAAGAAAACCTCAAAAGTCAAATACGTTTTGTTTTCTTTTGGCCATTTTGAAAACGTGTAGACAAAAGACAGGAAAAACACCGAAAAAGTGGTGTTTTTAGACAAAAGACAGGAAAAACACCGAAAAAGTGGTGTTTTTAGACAAAAGACAGGAAAAACACCGAAAAATGGGTGTTTGGTCAAAAGACAGGAGAAAACACCGAAAAAGTGGTCTTTTTAGACAAAAGACAGGAAAAACACCGAAAAATGGGTGTATAGTCAAAAGACAGGAGAAAACACCGAAAAAGTGGTGTTTTTAGACAAAAGACAGGAAAAACTCCGAAAAATGGGTGTTTGGTCAAAAGACAGGAGAAAACACCGAAAAAGTGGTCTTTTTAGACAAAAGACAGGAAAAACACCGAAAAATGGGTGTTTAGTCAAAGACAGGAGAAAACACCGAAAAAGTGGTGTTTTTAGACAAAAGACAGGAAAAACTCCGAAAAATGGTGTTTGGTCAAAAGACAGGAGAAAACACTGAAAAAGGGGTGTTTTTAGACAAAAGACAGGAGAAAACACCGAAAAAGTGATGTTTTTAGACAAAAGACAGGAAAAACACCGAAAAAGTGGTGTTTACACGTTAACTATACTAAATGCGGTTAAATAGCAAAGTTGCTTTTTCTGTATTTAACATTGTGAATATTAATTTTTTTCATCTAAAACTTTGTCCCGTATTTGTTAACGTCCCTTGAAACCCTCCTTTCCTTAATCAAAAGGATTCCTTAAATATCTCTTTCCCTTTCTTAACTTAGTCAAGTGGCAATCAAGTGAAATAGCCAATCCTTCCTGAATACCTACCTTAAAAAAGCGTAGGGAAATCGGAAGGATTCCTTTTATTTGAAGGAACAGATCGCTTCAAGGGATAAATACGGAATAACGTCAAGGAAGGATTTTCAAGGAAACCTTGAGAAAAGGAACCTTTATACATACGTATACCTTAGAATCTGCTAAACGATTCCTACCTTATTTGTGGATAATCTTGATATTTTACAGTGGTCGGAGATGTATTTGGGAAGCCCGTCAAAAACAAATGCAGGTGTGATTGCACAGTCAAAAAGCCATCTGCGCTAAAGATATTACCAACGAAAAATTTACGTTTGAGAGTCAATGTGCTATGAGTTGCTACAATTGCATACAAAAAACTAGTAAGATCTTTATTCTAATAAATTAATGATTAATAATTTTTTTAGACTATTACTTCTTACACATGGGTGACTGCTGATTTTTCTAAAAATGTAAGCCGACCAATATCAAAGTCTTTTGTTTAATTTCTTTTTACATGATGTGCACCTAGTTTAAAATAAACCGTTTTATTTTTATTGATATTTTTTTATTAAATTACCTACTTAGTTTAAAATGGACCATCTATGCTGAAGTCGAATTTTCTAAGGATGAAAACTTAAAGGGAAGTTTTACCGCCCTAGAGTGGGAAAAAATAGTTTCTGAGATGAACTAAATGGGAAGTAACTGCCAAAGGGTATGTAAAAACTGAGTTACTTTCAACCGGTAAGATTCAGACGAAAGCGGCCCCAAAGGGTTTTGTAAAATTTTGCAAAAATTTTTCGGCTGGCACCACAGACAACCTCATGAACAGCAAAAATTATTTGTGTAAGACCCTCTCTCAAAAACAGAAAATGGAGGGTAATCCAATAATTTTTGGTTGAGAAAGTTGAAAATAAAAAACAAAATGATTGGGGCATTCCTGTTAATCAGGGGTTTCCTAAGTGTGCGGACGTAAGGAGTCGAGCTTGATTAAAAAATCGCTGGAATAAGAGAAAGGAAACCCAGAATGAAAAGTGTTATTTACTACTTTTATGTTAAATTTAAGTTTTAACCTGTTTAATCCTGTCTTTTGACTAAACACCCATTTTTCGGTGTTTCGCCTGTCTTTTGTCTAAAAACACCCCTTTTTCAGTGTTTTCTCCTGTCTTGTGACTAAACACCCATTTTTCAGTGTTTTTCCTGTCTTTTGTCTAAAAACACCACTTTTTCGGTGTTTTCTCCAGTCCTTTGTCTAAAAACACCCCTTTTTCGGTGATTTGTCCTGTTTTTTTTTTTCTTTCTAAAATCTCCCTTTATTCGGTGTTTTCTCCTGTCTTTTGTCTATAAAACACCCCTTTTTCAGTGTTTTCTCCTGTCTTTTGACTAAACACTCATTTTTCAGTGTTTTTCCTGTCTTTTTGTTTTTCCTGTGTTTTTCCTGTCCTGTCTTTTTCCTGTCTGAAGAGATTTCCCGCATTTTAGTATTTTTAGAGGAGCCGGAATCCCCCGGTTGTCTAACTTTTTCTTTTAAAAAAGACCGCCATTTCTAAAAGTGACGTAAACCAAAAAATGAGGCAGCTACGTAAAGATAACGAGAAGGTTTCGGGTTTCCGCAAAATCAGCTGAAGTCTGAAGAATGCAATAGATAATAAAATTCGACCAAAATTCAGCGTTTCTGACGTTTTTCTCTGCGGCTTTTTGGTCTCCTCCATCGATTGACACTTAAATAATTTCGAACCGAAAATGGCTGTCGCCGCTTTCAGATATTCTCAGTTGCCAAGTGAGTATCAATAATGGTTTGTTTTACGTCTCGAATTATCGACCGAGTCCCAAAAAAACTACTAGGTATTGTGGAGGATTAAGGCCTTCTCAGCTCCCTATGTTTGTACGGTTGTAGTTCCTTCTGATGCTAAAAAATTGAAGATCTTGTCAAATACCCTTTTGAATTTTTCAGGACACTCCTCGGCTCTTTGCAACTCCATGCAGCAATGTTCGATGAGCTCGGACCCAAAAAGGATGAATCTTCCTGCTATGAAGAGAGGAACAGGAGGTCGCTCTAGTTTCAACGGCCTTGTCTGCACTGTCTTCGGCTCTTCAGGCTTCTTGGGGAGATATGTCTGCAACAGACTTGGCAAAACCGGAACTCAAGTACAAAAATGCAATTAAATCCCACCACATTATAATTTTTTTTTTCAGTTGATTTTGCCATACAGGGGAGATCCGTATGAAATGAGACCGCTCAAACTGGTCGGAGATTTAGGTCAAGTTCTGTTTCAAGATTTTAGTCTGAAAGATGAAGATTCGATTCGTAAATGTATACAATATTCAAATGTCGTCATAAACTTAGTTGGGCGTGACTGGGAAACGAAAAATTTCTCTTTTGATGATGTGCATGTCGAAGGTGCTCGTAAGTTGGCCCGGGCAGCGAGGAAAGCCGGAGTTGAAACTTTCATTCACGTCTCTGCATTAAATGCCGCAGAAAAGCCAGAAGTATTTTTTTCCCTAAATTTGCATTTTCTACATTTTTAATTTTAGCCCCATATGCTTTCTGGAGGTTCGAAATTCCTTGCTAGCAAATGGCGTGGTGAGAATGCCGTCGAGAAGAATTCCCAGACGCTATCATCTTCAGGCCGTCTGATATGTACGGTCAAGAGGACCGATTTCTACGGTACTACTGTAGTGTGTTAAGGCACACTTTTAAATGGATCCCGTTGTACAAAAGTGGTGAATGCACAGAAAAACAGCCTGTGTTTGTAAGCGACGTCGCCAATGGAATCGTCAACGCTTGTACTGATAGAAGTGCAAAAGGTCAAATTTATCAAGCAGTCGGGTAAGTCGATTTTCTTCCTCTTTTATTAATCTCACGTTAAGTCCGAATCGTTATCTTCTTTCTGAATTGGTTGACTACTTTCACCGTGTGATGAGGAAAGCCGACGGTTGGGGCTACTACAGGTACGATCTCAGATTCGACCCCATTTTTCAAATGCGCGTTTCAATCCTTCCTATGTTGACTTTGGGTTGGCCAATTGGAAATCTACATTGGGAAAGAGTCGAAAGGGTATGTCAATTGTTTTATTCTTTGGTTTTTTTTTAACTTTTTTTATTCAGGAATGCCATTCGGACAACGTAGAAAGAGGAGTGCGTACGTTGGAAGATCTTGGCGTAAATTTGACTCATATAGAGAATCAAGTGCCGTGGGAACTCAGGGCATACAAAGCCCAGTCGTACTACGAAGCTGAATTAAACGAGTTTGAACCTCCATCACCTCCTCAAACTATCCCAATTTAAATCTTTCAGTTCATCGTGTAGTTAATGAAATGATGTTTTAATAACTTTCATGGCTAATTTTTATTTCTCAATCTGTACAGTGCTATTGTTAATCTGTTTTAAGAAAATACAAGATATAAATTACACTGAGAGTACTTTGTATTTCCCCATTTTTTTGTCAATTTTCTCAGTCGGCAAAGATCACTGATCAGTTTTCCTCTACAGGGTCCAGAAGACCCTTTTCCAGAAACCATCACATGAGGGTATACTACTAGGGATGAGCGATATATCGATAAATTTGTGCCGATATATCGGTCTTTCGATATATATCATTTGATTTATTTTAAGGAGGTATGATGGTTTTTAAGTGAGTTGCTTTGCAAATTTTTCGTTGTTAACAACGGTTTTCGGTTTTTTCCCTTCTATCTCGGAAACCGTCGCTCAAAACGAAAAAACGCCCTAAGTAAAAGTCGTAGCTACGGAAATTTCCTACAAAAAAGACCTCATTGGTTTTTTGTCAGAGCAATGCTTAAGGAGATATGGGGTTCTTAAGTGAGTTGCTTTGCAAATTTTTCGTTGTGATCAACGGTTTTCGGTTTTTCCCTTCTATCTCGGAAACCGTCGCTCAAAACGAAAAAATGTCATAAGTAAAAGTTGTAGGTACAAAGATTTCCTACAAAATTTCTTTATTCATTATTTCGTAGGAGCAATATTTAAGGAGTTATGAGGTTAAAACTAATAATCCTACAGAGCCTGTCTGAAAACTTAAAACCTTCATATCTCCTAAAATATTGCTCTGACGGAAAAAACCAATAAGATATTTTATGTAGTAAATTTCCGTAGCTACAACTTTTGCTTAGGACATTTTTTCGTTTTGAGCGACGGTTTCCAAGATAGAAGGGAAAAACCGAAAACCGTTGCTCACAACGAAATATGTACAAAGCAAACAACTTAAAACCCTCATATCCCCTTAAACGTTAGTGCATAAATTATGTATGACCGCAAATTTTAATAGATTGTCGCATGCAGCATTTTTTGACCAAAAATCGCCTTTTTTTTTAAGGCATTTTATACAGTTTTTGTCTAATAAACAACCGTTTGACTGAATTTTCTGGTGTTTTTTTTTACAGTGTTCTGGTCAAGAATAACTGTTTATGGAATTTTTCACCTAAAAACACCCATTTCACCAGATTTTTGGTATTTTTCCTCTATCATTTTACCAAGGTTCCAGAGAACTTCTACTTTTTCTAGTTTTTTGGTCGAAAATCGTCGGAGTTATTAGCGTATATTTCTAGTATTTTTACATTTGCATATTATATGGCATATTTTGTCAATTTTTAGCGCATTCAAGTCTAATAATGATGAAGGTCGGGGTTTTGCTTGGCTGGGCGGAACGCTGCCGGGTTCCTAAATAATACTTTCCTCCGATATACGATAAATTTCTTCCGATATATCGGTCAACCGATATATCGATATATTTTATATATCGCCCATCCCTATATAGAACAACTTCTCTTTGCAGAAAATTAAAAGTTTAAACAAAATAAAGTTTCTCCAAAGAAAGTAATAGTGATACCCACCACAAACTGTTTATGGAAATGAGCAGATAGAAAAACTAGTACTACAGGGCAAGGAAATCAAACTTGAAAAAATTTTAACAAAATAATTATTATTACAAGTCTCAAAAATTTATATTCTTACAAACTATGAAATCAAAATAAAATTAAAAATATTTAGCCATTAAAATCCATTGATGAAAACAAAAACAAAATTTTAAATAAAACAAAAATACAATATCACATTTTATAAGGTACAATCCAGGGTAATTAAATTTTGTAACTGGAATTATTTTTATATTAATTTCCCTGGTAATTCCAATTTAAAAAAAGAAGTCTTTAAAATGTAATAAATATTAAAAACTAAAACTTATATACACAAAAAGTCATTGAGATAAAATTGAATAAAAGTTTTTAAATTGGCATCTTTTAGAAGGAAAAAATGTGTTTCTCCTGAGAAGAGAAGTAAATCACTTGGCTATTTTATCTTTTTTTTCTTTAAACGATCTTTCATTCTTTTCTTTTCTTCTTGTTCCTTCCGGATATCTTCGAGGTCCTCAAGAATACCTGAAAATAATGAATTATAGAGAAAAAAATTGAAACCAATTTTATTTTACCTATTTTCGTGCTGACAAATTCTTCTTTCATTTGTTGAGCAAAGTTCGATTCCATGCATTCATCATCGTCATCAACATTAGCATATCTGAAAGTAAGTATTAGAAATATAAATCTAAATTTAAAATTATCATACTTTGATTTATCATATCCAAATATTTCAGTGATATATTTTGAGTAATCCTGTTCCTCTTCTGGGCCATCGTCGATGAAATCATCCAATTCAGAGTCATATTCAGAATCAGAATCGATCCTCCCTAAAATTTTAAATTAATGAAACATACAAAAAGGTAAAATTTCCTACGTTTTGATGGTTTATTTCTGGTGGTAACCTTCTCCTTTCTTGCATTGGCCGCTCTCTGTTGGGCGGAGGTCGAGTTTTCTGTCGAGTTGTTTGACTGAAGAGGACTTCTCGGGAGGCATCGAAGGCTTGTATTCTTGATGTGATTTTGCGTTATTACTTGCCAGAAGCATACGCTTTCTTTTAAGGAGTTCAATTTCTCTGTCAATATCAGATAGAACGGAATCGACCTCTCCACTCTTTCTCGCGGCTTCTCAGGTATTTTCTTTGATGGAATTTTATCAATTGACTTGTTTCCGTTAAAATCGCTTGATTTCGACTTGTCATACTTTGATGGAACTTTTTCAACTACAGGTTTTTAGATGATTTTTCATTAGGAACTTTTCTTCAGGCTCTGATTTTGTGTGCTTGGGTTCTACGGTATTTTTGGTTTTTGGAGTTTTGTCTGATGTGCCTGGAGTCGGAGGAGGAGGACGTTTACCTCTGTTTCGTTTTCTTTCTTCTTCTTTTAAAAATTCTGCCTTTTCTTTTTCAGTCATTAGCCTTTCAGGTTCTTTAGGTACAGCAGAAGTATCTATTACGATAGGCTCATGCTGTTTAACCTCGGCTAGTTTTAAAAGCTGGTCAAAATTTATGGCGGGAGGAGGAGGCCTTTTGATTTTTTTCTTCCTCTTTTTTCTCAGAGTCATATTTGTTCTTGTCTTTGTGCTTTTCATTGTGTTTGATTCCATCATTGCGTTTGTCTTTCCTTTCATCTTCATCTTCAGTTTTACGTTTTCTTCTATGTGGAAGTTCTGATTCCTCTTCTTCTTACGAAGAGCGGCTTTTACTCGGTCCTTCGCAGCTGCCAGGTCTTTAACTTCTTTCCTTGATTTTGAAAACAAAGATGGCTCTGTAGGCTGATTTTCATATTTATTGATCATTTTCATATAAAAAGCAGCGGCTTCTTGCGAGACGTAGCCGTAATCATCTTCATCGCACTGCATCGGCCCGTCTAAAGTGTCTCTTGTGTTAATATTATCGATCGCATCTTCCATCACAGATTTGTTTGCTGATTTCGTACGTTTAAGCATAACTTGAACTCTTTTTTGAGCCTTTTTGTCTTGACTACGAAGAGCAAGTAATTCCTAAAAAAAAAATTGCTTATTTATAAATCAGAAGAAAACTATAATGCTTACCTCTTTCTTCCGTTTAGCTTCCAAAGCTTTGATTTTTTCTTCATTTTCTTTCCTTGCCAAAAACCTTTTGATGTTTTCCGAAGAGACAGTCGGACGCTCCAATTTCTTAGGTGCCGAAAACGACGCCTTGTAGCAAGGTACCTAAAAAAATAAGCTTTTTATACAATTCTCTCAAAAAGCAAGTACTAGAAAGACCAATAGGGGTTAGCGAAAAGCAATAAAAATTCGCTGAAAATAGAGAAAGGAAACCCGAAAAAAAAGCATTTTTATGCCTAAATTTTTAGTCTTCAACAAGAGATTTCTCACATTTTAGAAACTTTATAGGAGCCTGGCGTTTTCACAAGAAACCCTTATTTGAATAGGATTTTTGGCGGCTTTTTAGACAGAGAAACCCTGTTTTCAGGATTGTCGAGTTTCCAAAGGTTTTATGAGCAGGTAGGCCTAACTGGGGGTTCTTCTGGCTTTACTTCATGTTTCCAAAGGTTTTATGAGCAGGTAGACCTAACTGGGTGTTCTTCGACTTTACTTCTTGTTTCCAAAGGTTTTATGAGCACGTAGGCCTAACTGGGGGTTCTTCTGACTTTACTTTGTTTCCAAAGATTTTATGAGCAGGTAGGCCTAACTGGGGGTTCTTCTGACTTTACTTCTTGATTCCAAAGGTTTTATGAGCAGGTAGGCCTAACGGGGGTTCTTGACTTTACTTCTTGTTTCCAAAGGTTTTATGAGCAGGTAGGCCTAACTGGGGGTTCTTCTGACTTTACTTCTTGTTTCCAAAGGTTTTATTAGCAGGTAGGCCTAACTGGGGGTTCTTCTGACTTTACTTCTGTTTCCAAAGGTTTTATGAGCAGGTAGGCCTAACTGGGATCTTCTGACTTTACTTCTTGTTTCCAAAGGTTTATGAGCAGGTAGGCCTAACTGGGGGTTCTTCTGACTTTACTTCTTGTTTCCAAAGGTTTTATGAGCAGGTAGGCCTAACTGGGGTTCTTCTGACTTTACTTCTTGATTCCAAAGGTTTTATGAGCAGGTAGGCCTAACTGGGTGTTCTTCTGACTTTACTTCTTGTTTCCAAAGGTTTTATGAGCAGGTAGGCCTAACTGGGGGTTCTTCTGACTTTACTTCTTGTTTCCAAAGGTTTTATGAGCAGGTAGGCCTAACTGGGGGTTCTTCTGACTTTACTTTGTTTCCAAAGGTTTATGAGCAGGTAGGCCTAACTGGGGGTTCTTCTGACTTTACTTCTTGTTTCCAAAGGTTTTATGAGCAGGTAGGCCTAACTGGGGTTCTTCTGACTTTACTTCTTGTTTCAAGGTTTTATGAGCAAGTAGGCCTAACTGGGGGTTCTTCTGACTTTACTTCTTGTTTCCAAAGGTTTTATGAGCAGGTAGGCCTAACTGGGGTTCTTCTGACTTTACTTCTTGTTTCCAAAGGTTTTATGAGCAGGAAGGCCTAACTGGGGGTTCTTCTGACTTTACTTCTTGTTCCAAAGGTTTTATGAGCAGGTAGGCCTAATGGGGGTTCTGACTTTACTTCTTGTTTCCAAAGGTTTTATGAGCAGGTAGGCCTAACTGGGGGTTCTTCTGACTTTACTTCTTGATTCCAAAGGTTTTATGAGCAGGTAGGCCTAACCGGGGGTTCTTCTGACTTTACTTCTTGATTCCAAAGGTTTTATGAGCAGGTAGGCCTAACTGGGGTTCTTCTGACTTTACTTCTTGTTTCCAAAGGTTTATGAGCAGGTAGGCCTAACTGGGGTTCTTCTGACTTACTTCTTGTTTCCAAAGGTTTTATGAGCAGGTAGGCCTAACTGGGGGTTCTTCTGACTTTACTCTTAGATTACGAATCTGAAATAAAAAATAGGGGTTCTCATTTAAAATAAAAGTTTGCATCGCTGACACCCTGTACACCAAAATCAAAATTCGTGCAATCAAGACGTCAAAAACGGGGGGAATAAAAAATATTTAGTAAGCAAGGTCGCGCGGAATCAATTTCAAGTATGATTTAAAACTTTTGCTCGGTAGTATAGTTGCGACAAAATTCATATAAAAAAGAAGCGCTCCAATCGAAAAACCTAAGTAAAAGTCGCTAAAATTGAGCGTAGAACGATTAAAGCATAAAACATAGGCGTCCCATTTAAAATAACGAAGTTGATGTCACTCTGGAACACCCTAATAAGGGGATTTACATTTAACTTTTTTTTTGTACGACTTTGCCTTAAAGTTGCTGGTCCCTCTATTTGGAACACCCTGCATTTCCCACAAGATAAGAAAAATGCAATGCAAGGATTTAAGAAATACAATGAGGCCATTAACGCGGTTTACATTTTGGGACCGTTTAAGGATCTTAGGTTTTTACCCAAATCTCAGTTAATTTTGGATAGCAAAGAAGATGAAATATAAGCTTTGTTCCAACCGCAGTTCGAAACTGATTTG